>JAUZNC010057134.1:0-13270 GCA_034780395.1 Vannuccia rotundouncinata | reverse complement strand
TATTGGACAATAGTAGCGACATTTAGCTAACTTTCTATTGGACAATAGTAGCGACATTTAGCAAACTTTCTATTGGATAATAGTAGCGACATTCAGGTAAATTTCTATTGGATAAGAATATTGACATCACATGCTATTGATAACAGCTAATCTCTTAAAAATGAATACTTTAGACACATGTTTTAGCAATTGACTGATACCTCTGTCCACATCATGAATAATCAGCCGGTTTTTGCTCAGTTTGAAGCCAAAACCATGAGGACCCTTTTCAATGATGCATACTTTTTCTGGAAGCACTTTGGAGTTAGCGATTCGATTGAATACTTCCACTCGCATCAACTCATCCCTGGCATTAGAGCGTTGTAATACAGGGGAGCTTGGAGGAGGGGTTGAGGAGGTAAGGCGTTCTTCAGAGTTCTGATCTTGGAATGGGGAAGAGCTGCCAGCATAGCTGGAAGACTTGTGTAGATCCATGCTGATTTGAGAAAATGAGAGAGAGAGAGAGATTAGGTTGTGTCAATACCTACACATTATGAAAGATGGTTATTTAAACACTTGGAATGTAAAACCATTTAAAGAAAGAAGTTAGGTTTAACAAAAACTGAATATTTCAGCCACATATTCGGCTAGGGTGCTGAAATTTGAAAATTATAATCAAATATATCCAGTTGGTTAAATAACTACAAAATAGAAAATGTTGTCAAAATTTTGACAGAAATGAAAAATAAGTTGTTATGTTATACATACCATTGAAAATCTACAGAACAAATTATTAAAAAAATTTCTCTACTAAATTTGCAATTCTGGATTAGTTTTATTTCTTTAAATAAAAAATGGAATATTTAGTGAAGAGTTGATACAATTGCACTCATTTAATGGTGAATATCAACAATTTTTAGAATTTTACTTTGAAATTAATTTATATTTTTTTCAAAATCTGATTAATACCAGAGTAAGTAGTACTTTCTTAAAAACAATTCAAATTTTTTGAACTAAATATTTTTTATTAACACACTGATTTTTTTTTTCAAAATTGGTTATGCATATTTTTAAATTGATTTTATTTAAACCAAATAAATGCAAAAGACAAAAATCAAACACATAAATACAATTGTTTACATTCAATTTAGTAAACAATCCAAATAAGATATTTATTTATAATTACATCAAATTCAATAATACAAATTATACTGAAACTATAAATTGACATAAAATTTGATTTTGAACTGTCAGAAGGTAAAAAACAAAATCAAATTACACATTTATTTTTAATAAATGATTATTAGACTGATAACATATACTTAAATTATAGTAATTGCCAAGTTGTAATTATAAGCTATCATTGCAGCTAAAATGGAACTTATCAGATGTATAACAATTCTTATTAAAAAAGGTGTCCTGCTATAAAATATTAATAAAGTTTAGATATGGATGTTAAAAATGTGTAGTAATGAAAATAAAAATTATTAAACTTGTCAAAAACTATTTAAAATACTTAAAAAGTACTAATGTTTTAAAAATTAATTTAAAATTTATTATTAAAATAATTGATATTGAATAAATTTAATATTTTTAAGAGGATAATATTTTTGTTAAATTGAATGCATTATTTACTCTTGTAATTAATAGTGCAGTAGTACAAAAATAACTAATATTTTATTAATTGAATTGGTAATTAACTGGGATCTGGTTTCTTTTTTAACCTAAAAGTTGTATTATACTAGGTACCATGTTAGATAAATATTTTAAAATATAAAATTATTCATTATAGAAGATATTAATTATTTTTATGAAATTAAATTTGTGGAATTTGCAAATAATTAATATAAATATATTCATTTTATGGATCTATAAAATAAGCTTAAATACAGTCTTAAATTTGTAGAACTCCACAAAAAATCTTGAAGTAAGTTTATTTAAGTATAAAGTATTTTCACAGATTGATCTAATTATAAAAAAATAACTAAGCTATAGTTTGATAGTTAAAATTACTTATTTTATGTTTTATATTTTATGTTTTATTTAATAACATAAAATGTATAACCATATTTAATAACAAAGTGTCTAATGATGTTTAAGGCCATTAAATATATAACATTATTGGTATGGATTAGTTTATATAACATGAGCATCATTATCATAACATTATTGATAACCTTTTTCTAAATATAAAACTTATAATGTCCTATGTATAATAATAAATATTATACTGTACAAATACATTCCAATTATTTTATAGGCAGTTAGGCATTATCCATAATGCATGTAAATAAAAATATATTTTTATCAAACCTTTACCTCCTTAGTAGACATATTCCAAGACCCCTATCCCTTATGGTCATCTTTTTATGTGAATTGCATGCATAAGATTTTAGGTAATTTTTATCTGTTTATATTTAAAATTGGGCTCTGCATGCATAAGATCTTGTCAATAGTTGCCATAGAAAAAAAGTCCTGCTTTTAAACACTGGATAATGTATTTATAATAAAAATTATGTATCTGTTTTCATTTTCTCTGAAACATGAGACTAAATATGGGACTTTAGAGTAAGTATAATATAAAGAATATAGAGACTAAAATTTAAGGAAAAAATTGTCCATGTGTAGTCTCTCTGAAAATTACCTCCTTGCCTTATGAATAGTTTTTTCAAAGCCCCATAGTCTCTTTGATGGTTACATGGAATATGAATGATCTTATATGAATTATAATAAAATGACTTTAGAGTAAGACACTATAGATTTCCTATAATTTCAAAAAGTTTAAGTTGAATATTAATAAAAAAAATATTTAACACTGTTTAAATATCAATATAATTTATTCAATTAGTACTCCAAATTCATACTACCAAATATAATATAGATTTTCCATAAAACTTAAAATATTTATATTTAATGATTGCTAAATTACTAAGCTGTTGCATTTGGAAATAATACAGATTTCCAGATTATAATGTTCAATATGAAGATTTAATTCTAGACATTGTCTATTAACTAAACCATCTTGATTTACATTGGAAAAATGTTATAATCTATGCAATATGTAACTTGTGTATATAATCAAGATCTGTAAATAACAAGAAAAGACTTTTACACACCTTCAATATCTATACACAATAACTATACAATTGTTTAGTGCAATTAAAAATTCGTGCTCAAACAACACATAATGTTACTATTTATAAATATTTTTTCTTAAAATCGTTCTAATTTACACAAATTTATAATTTTATGAATCGCGCCATCAAAAAACGACCTCAAAACTGATTCGAAAAAACACTAATGAATTTATTATAATTATTTATTTGTTTTTACCTATTCAATTTTGTAATCCACGGAACGCTAAATTAAATTATTTGTGTTAAAAGATGTTCATATTATTTATTAGACAAACAATTTTTAACAATTTGAAAAATATATCCCAATAATTATCCCTATATATAATACACACATTTCCAACATATATCCAAAAATAAAGGCGAGATTATTTATATCGTGTTATATTTAAGTCAGCTTTATAAGTACAAAAACAAATAAATAAATCATGAAATATAACGTACTTTCCCATAAATCAAACTTTTATAGTCAGAAAAGCTTAAAGGCCTGTATTCAGAATCATCCCTCTAGCAAGAAGCTCCTCCTCCTTCAGAATACGGGCCTTACTAGACCGGCAAAGTGACCAATATTCAATAGTAATAAGCGTCCGCGGAGGAATATATCTATATCGATAATTAATACGAAATTCACGAGACTTAATTATTAATGCATATAATATATATACGGTATATAGTTTCGTTTAAAAGATTGAATTCAATCAATATATAATAATCAAAAGCGTTTGAAAATATATAATATTGATTGAATTCTCTGTTTAAAACGAAACTATTACGGTATATATTTAAAATGCTATATGGAATTTTTTTTATTAGTTTGCCGGTCTAGATAAATAATATATAAATCAATGGGGAACATGTAAGTATTAATTATTTGTTGGTGAACCGAGCAATTTTGTAGTTGGGTAAAAGGAACGTATTTTGTGGGTGAATAAATAAAATGTGTTGTGTGGGTAAGTAAATAAAAATAATTAAAAATGTATATATTAATAGATCCAAATTTTATTTAATTTACCTTAATTAAATAACAATTGTTGGTCATTTATTTATGGGTCAATCGAATTACATTTTCAAATCTTTAATTAAAACGTAAAATTCCGTCGTAATCCGTCAGAAAATGCTCTATCGCTACGAGCTCGATTTATTCGACATAATATTATACAATCTCTCTATTTAGATACTAATTTTTTCCATCGGTACGAGCTCGGAAATCCGACTAAAATTATATTCATTATTTCGCAAACTATTAAAAAGTAGTATATCAATGTATTTTTATATCAAATATAAAAAAATACATGAAATACAACAATATGTTCATGTCAGTCACAATCAGTCGTTGTCTGAATCGAACGGACGACATACCATTTTCGCTCGACTCGGAAAAATAGAATCTACACATCAAAATAAAATAAATATACACATGATGAATGAATAAAAAGAGTAATATTCTTAACATTTTAGTATTAGCAAGAGACCCAGGGACAAATTAGAATTTAGATTTCATATTATAATAAAGACAATTATGCATTGATTATATAGTATGACTGACTTATTAATAAAAAAATTAAATATGTAATAAATACAAATATTCAATTATGTATGACACAAATAAAAGTATAAATTATTAACACTAATTCGATAATTACGTAATAATGTGAAATATTCTAAAGGAACAAATCAACCCTTATATGCAAATGTAGTTTAACATTGAAAATTGTAATCAAGCTACTTAAGGTAAAATAGCCAAATTATTAATAATAATACCTACTAATAGGCCATTTAATAGCCTACAATCAGAATAAAATCCACATTATAAATCAATGTGTATAGCTTATATAGTACATAGTACAGAAATCCATTAATATCATTTTATTAAAACAATTAAATATTATATTTATAAAAAGGGTGATTTAATCAGTTTTCTATTCACCATTTAAAATAAGGATAATTTATAACTAAGATAATAATTGGATTTATATATATATAATACCTAAAAATAGAAAAATCAATTATCCGGTCTTCATCTCTAGGTGAAACATAAGTTATTCAATACATTATTAAACATTAAAAAAAACTTTAATTTATAGAGTTGAAATCTATACTTTTATTTCAGTGACTGCTATGAATAAATTGTCAAATTTATTTTAAATATTTATAAAATTCAAAGAAATTCCATCTTTCAATTTGTTTTTTCTAAGAAATATTATTAAATATTTTATTAATATCTTTTATAATCTCTTCTAACATCAGTTTAATAATGCTTCCAACGCATCGAAATTCTAATTTTTATGTAATTACTCCAGTTATATATTATTATACCAGACTTTCTTTTTTAACGACAATATCGATAGGATCAAGATAAGATCAAGACAAAATAATAACCTATTTGGAGTTTATTTTAACAATTGTATATTTTACATAAAGTATAGTGCCATACATATTAGAATGTTAACCTCTTCCTTACGGTCTTCAGGGACAGAAAAGTTACTTCTCCAAACGGTAATATAAATTAAAATTTGTTAGTTAGTGACCTCATCGTGTCCTCATTGCTTAATTATTTTCGCGTCATTTATAATAGCAGCTAATATGGTGTGACACATTCAATTGACCTAATACTTGAATACAATTCAATATTTTCCATGTTTATCGGTAATATGAAATTATATGTTTGCTGTATTTCATATAGGACATTCTTCAAAATTAATATAACTAGGAAAACAATTATATAGGTAAAATGTATTATAAAATTATATTATACTAAAATTGAAATATCTTTCTATTATAAAAAAGCTAAAAAGTGAATATATTTATATATTATAAGTACCTATTGTACTTTCATATAATTATTATACGTTTGCTATTTATTGGAATTTGTATTCTCCTTGTCTGCTAAATAGACAATTTTATCAACAAATATTATATTTGTAGTGAATTGGGTTTTATATAATATAATATAATATACAAATATTTTATGTATATAAAATATGTACATATATACAGATGTACGACTCAAATTTACCTGATCTCTCTCTATATATATATATAACTTTTCGTTTTTGAAATTTGAGATTATTATGCAACTAATCTAAATAACAGCTGCATTTCTAGCTGAGTTGTGTTTATACATAATTGTGATTGTAAATGTTAGTTCAGAGTTTCAATTTCACAGACTGTCGACTTTTATGAACAATATTTTCGGGAAGTCTAAAAGGAAATAAACGTAGCTATAAAAATATACAAATAAGTAGTATGTATATAATATATACGCAATACTATATGAAATTGTACAATAAGGAATATTTTTAAGAGCTGTTTTCTTAATGTCCACTTCAACTTCCTCAGAATCAAACCATTCAAATTCTTCTTGCTCGTCATATTGTGAAATGACACACATTAGTTCCCCTTATTTTCTTGCAGCAATTCGAGATGGGGGTATCTTAAGACGCAGAATATCAGCAGCAGTCATACTTTGTGCGATACAATGTTGTAAGTACAACTACATTCGGAGGAACAAATGTCTGAATGTCTGATGCGAAAATTGGTAAAAGAATCCGGTTAATTGCCATGCAAACATTAAGCCAAATTGATTATGTGCTGCTGCACCGATATTGGCGGAGGAAGAAACCCACTCTTTAAAAAGTTTAAAAGGGTACTGCGCCTATCATCACAGCATTCAGGACTGTTACATTTTACGATTTGCAGAAAGTACTGAGATTCACGTATGTGAAAATTGCCTTCCACTCTTCCGTGAATGACATCAAAGTACTTGTTTCTGAAATCTCAGGTGAAAAATCTGGGTCTACAGCAAGTTCAACGTTTTCTTGGATATCGTCATTATCGCTATCGTACGATATTCGCTTTGGGGAGATAGGCTGACAAATTCAGATATAACTTAAAAATTGTCGATAACAGTGTCTAGTCTACTCCATACTTCAGCGAGAACCATACCCGCTTTCTAAAAGTTCTTCAATTACAAAGTATGCTTTAAGAGGTATGAGTACAATTCTGTCGAAAATCAGACATTTTTTCGAATAATTTGTAATTTTTCCGCATAAACTGTAAATTCGATTAATTTAAACGAAACAATGTGCTTAAAAAATAGAGTAAAGATAATACAACAGAGTTATCTTTCTCTATGCGAATTTAACAGGAATTTTTTGTGACGTCACAATTTTGGAAACCCCATCCACCCCTATCACGCTTTGTCACGGATTTATCAACTCCCCATCCCCTAATCAGCGTGTCGTCATTTTTGAACAGCCCCAAATCGAAAGAGCGAAATTATTCCTACCCCCTCTTGGTAATGGTTCATTGGGCTGAATATATAGATTTTTATGTATTTATCCCTAGGTGTAAATAATTTACTCCTGGTAGTACTCATGCCGATCTTACTTTATGCAATCCGAGTGAGATTAAATTTTATTGATTTTCTACCGGAAGTAAGCTAATACCTCTTTATGCAATAGACTCTATACGAAAGTTGAAGACAATCAAAAATAAGATTAAAATTTTTAATTATGATCGACGATTAAAAGTTTTTGATTTTAGTTGTTTTAAAATAGTATGTTTTAACTAAGCATATGTAAAATTTATAAACAAATATTTTAATAACATTTTTTGATTTTGCAAGATAATTTCATTTTTTTGGAGTTCCTAACATTGGTACAATATTTACAAACTAAGGTCTACAAAAAATAAACTGAACGGTAATTAACATTGTTTTTCACATATTTGTAGTCAATATAGCTAATATTGACTAATATTTGGAAATACTATTTATCAAATTTTTAATTTGTTATTCACTATCAGCTAGGCCACATTCCAGCCTGCAGACCTTTTTAATATGACAATTATTGACAGATATTGTGTGTGCAGAGCCTAATTTTAGATTTAAACAGCTAGGAATAGCATAAAATCTGGGGAATTTTCTTAGGCTTTTTATTTTTAAAGAACCTGCAGACATGGCAGCCATGCAAGCATTGTTATTCATTGGAGACACGGCAGTCAGTAACTTAGTAATATTTTATAATAAAATCAACAAAAAAGTCTATACAAAGCTTAAAACCAATCTTATTTGTAAGTCCAAGACACACCTTCAGTCAGTAACTTAGTAATATTTCATAATTGAAAAAAAAAAAAAAAGTCAATACAATTTTTTTTTGTTAATGTTGATTAAATTAAATATTTAAAAAATCTTGCTGTGTCTCTAAATTTCAATAGGCAAGGAATTGTGTAAATGGCCGCTGTGTCTCTAATGAATTACAATGCTTGCACAGTTGCCATGTCTGCAGATTCTGCCTTTTATTTTTTAGTCAGGGGTGTAGCCAGACTTCAAATTTTAATATACACATTACGCAGAATATGGATGCCTATAAATGACACGAAAAGGTGAAAGATTTTAAGGGTCCAGATTTCCCACATAAATGTCCTGAATTTTCATTGTTTATGATAAAAAATTGTTAAATTGCTATATAATATATTTTCAAATCTGTAATCAAAATATAACATATATATATGTAGGTCTTAAAATAACACACAGCATTTAGATACTGTTTTTTTAAGTATAAATATTCAATTTATATAAATGGAACAATAATATCTATAAGTAATTCAATTTGAAATTTCATCAAAAATTATAATATGTGCCAGGAAGACATTATGTGTGTATGCATATAAGTAAAACATATATGAAATTAAATATTTTTAGGGTCACTTCCCCTCTCATCTAATAGATTTTACAAAATTTTTGGTGCTTTCAAAAAATCTATAGATCTGGATGCCATCTGGATACCTATAATTGATTTTTATCAATAGCTACATTTCTACTTTATATTTAATAGTTTATTTTATTAATTATATAAGTATTGTTTCTTATACACAGTTTTTAGAACATATGCTAAATGATTTAAATATGGTAAGCTAAATAAATAAATTTTAGTATGCAAAAGTGTATTTGCATATGCCTAGCTATGCCTCTGTTAGTTATATATGATGATTTATTTATAATCAAGTCAAGCCTTCATTGACCATAGTTTATCTATTTATCTGTATTCCATCCAGCCCAGGATGGTTTAATTTGACATATATCAGAGTAAGTTAGTATATAAAAATATATTATAAAAAATGATTGAATCAGCAAAAATTGCATGTAAAAACTGTAGACATTTATCTTTTTTTAAAAATGGTGGTATTTATTTATTTATATTAATATATTAATTATTATTTGGACATGTTTAAATAAATATAATAATAATATATATATATAATTTATTATTTCAATCACATATCTTCAAGGACCATCAAAAAAGTAAATTGTTTGTGCCAGCTTGCCACATTCCTGGATTCTGAGATGTTAAGAGATTCCAATATTTGTTCAGCCATCATAATTTGAGATATCCTAAAGATCCTGTTTTGGATGCCAAAATTGTTCCCATAAGTAAGTAATATAACCAAATTAGTATATGTCTGAGAATTGTTGTTTCTTTATTTGCCAAATCATCAACTTGTATAGCTCAGAGTGAGCAAAGTTAACATCCATATTATATTAGTGCAGATAAAAAAAATAAAGTAAACATTATATATATAAAATGAATTGTCAATAAGCATAGAACAACAATATATATATATAATAAATAAAATAAGTTCAACCCAATACCTGAATGGAGTGTGAACTTTATATCTTGTTTTGATGTTATAGCCAGATGTATGTTTTATTCAAGTACATTATATCAGGAATTATATTGAATTTTTTTTTAAAGTTACACTTTTTTTAATATATAGTAATTTTGAAAAAATATGTGCTACCCCAATGTTTAGAATGTTCCTACCATAGACTGTATATTAGATTATAACAACAACTAGATCTGTAATCTAAATTTTAATGATTAGTAAGGGTGGCAAAAAATAATAAATTACTTCAATTGACCAATCACATTAAAGTAATATGCCTATAATTTCAAATGATCTATTCAAATTAAAGTTTTTGGAAGATTTTAAATGCATAAATTATAGATTGCAGATCTATTTAAAGTATAGATATATAATGTCTATGGTTCCAACATACTTGAAGAATACTATTAATCAATGGGAAAAAATAGTAAATTAGATACCAATTGAATATAATGTTGTCCATGTTTTATAATCTGATCAATATATTAAGTATATAAATCCATATACATAGGTTTGATGCATATATGTACCCATAATCACTTCAAATGAAAAATGATACAAAAGTGGAAAAATATGTCAAATTTTCATTTTACACTTTCTCAATCTAAAATATCTAGATCTAAATTTTACATGATTCATTCATAACATTAAGAATCAAACAGAGGTAAGGGTGAGCTAGTGGCAAATGGGGGAACATGAGAACTTATTAAAAAATTGTCACAAATTTAAAAGACTTAATTTTGGATTAGTTTTGTTTAGTAAATCAGATATATATGTTGGATTCTAATTAACCAGGTTACATAAAATTTTATAAAGTATACCAGGCACACATCTAAATATATTTACTGTTAGGTTATTAGAAGACTTTATTAGATATTTTTGTTCTGATTGTTAATGAGGTCATTATCAATATAGTTCTAATGGTTTCAGATTGGATACTATTTTCCAGATTAAAGAAAATTGTAGTTCTTCTTGAGCTTAAGATTTAAAGGTAACATTTTTCTTTAACTATTTTTGTTAGTTGCTACAGAGCTATGCTCTTTATTTTACAAATTTCCTATATTAGAATTGAAATTATAATTTTAATATGAGTTTTCTTAGTAGAATAGACTTACAATTAACCTTTATAAAGTATATCCAGTCCGTTGTTGGATGTTGTTTTATATACCTTTAGATACATGAAATTGACCAACAAAATATGATTTCTTAATACACTCAAATTGAAATATTTATTTATAAGATATATTTTAAAGTTTTTAAAGCAAAATTAGAAAGAATAACTACATTTAACTGTTAATATGAGTTATAGTTATAGCACATATATTTGAAGCAATCTCTATTTACCTTTTACTTTATTATAAAATATTGTAGTTTCACTGAATATTTTTTTATTCTGCTAGTGTTTAGACTAATTAGAGGCATATACTGCTATCACAAGCATGCATGTCTTTATCACATTTTGTCATCACTACTATGTATTATAGCTGAACTTATGCATTGCTTGAAGAATATGTAAAATAAGAATTTCACCTTTTATCTCATTCAGAATTGAGTTTAATTCTATATAATGTAAAGGGGCAGCTTCTATTTATACATTTTTCTTGCAGAAATCAGCATAAATTTATTGATTATTGTAAAGTATTATGATACAAAATTATTCTACATAACTAAACCTCCTGTGCAACCTTCAGTTACAGTAGCAGATAGATACTTTTTTTTTTAAATGTAGCGTTTTGAAATGTGCTCACTATTTGCTTCAGCTTACAACTAGGGAGTTGTTTGCAATAAATGAAATATTTTAATGATTGCATAATTAATAATATAAAAATATAATAATATTTATTTAGCCTTATTTTAATGAATTATAGAACCTTTGTGGTCAAATTGACGTCTTAAATATGTCAAGTTTTTAAAATTTATGCAAAAACAATCTTTTGATCCCCATTTTAATTTATGTTGTCTGCTGAAATTAAATATGATTGTTTATCGAAGTATTACAATTTTACAAACAGTTTAATGGAATACTAATGGATAGGTTTCAGAGTTCAAGGCTGTTCAAATTAAAAAGGGTATATTTTAAAATAGTTTCCTGTTTGCTTTTATGCAAATATTCTTTCTGTGTGCTGCAAATTTATTTTCTCTGCGGCTTCTGACTTTCAATCTTTTCTGACCCTATTTCAGAAAAAAGGACAAAAGGATTCTTTGTACCACTCTCTCACAAATATTTTTAACTCATTCTTAAAAAGGTTTCTTCTTCCAGATGTTGTTGACAATGCTGGTGGATCAAATCTGATTTTTATCGATTTTTATGACAAATCCAACTTCCTGAAACAAAAGGATTTTCAGGTGTTGGTTCCTGGGATGCTTTGCTGAAGTTGTCAGAACGTGAGAGACTTTCTTTCTGGAAAAATGTGACTCTGTCTTTTTCTGTCTGCTGCGAAATACTTAGCCTCACATTTGCCACTTAGAACACAATTCTAAAAGATGTCTGCTGTCTTCATCCTGCCAAGTTGAAAGGAAAGCACTCTATTAATCAGTTTGTTCGGCTCACAAAAGTTGGCTCCAGTTGTCTTTGCAAGCAGTCCTTCACTGGGTGACAAAGCCATCTCTGAGTATAAACTCTGTTTCTGATGCATCAGTTGATAAGCTTTCTGAGTTTTGGATGCCTTCTAAGAATGTTGACAAAGATTTCTTGTCTCCAATCAATGTTACATTTCATCTCCATCCTACTACATACATATTCTCCTTGGGTATATATTTGCATACTCTTCGTCATTATTTGCTAGTGTTATTAGCTTAAATATATTATTATTATAGTATTTAAAAAACATATTTTTTTTATAATTGTGCCGCAAGACCCCAGTAAAATGAACCACCAAACAAATATCTTTTGAAGTTCTTAATGTAAACTCCTCAAAAGTTGAATTATTATTGAGCAGTTGAACTAAAGTATTCACCCATATTTACTATGTTGAAGTTTTTCTGTTTAGCTCTTCAGATTGCAAGATGCAATATGTTCAGGTTAGACCTTAAAGTCATGCTTGCTCACAATGTATCTATGCCTTGTTATCTTTTCATAGACTATGGAGACTTATTTTTAATCTATCTTTACTCTATTTTGTTCATTAGAGAGCTTCCGATCGAGTCACATTTGCCTTCGCATGTATCTCCTCTGCATTTGTTTATTATATGGATGTTAAATTACTTTTCATAAAATTTCTTTACAAACTTATTCCTGATCATATTTACAATTAGGCCCTAATAATTTGGGTCTGGAATAATTCTTTCACTCTGGAAATAAAAAGATTTAAATCATGTTCAATCTTGTGACACTATTTTGGATAATTTGTCAGTTTTCGAGTCATGAATATAACATTAACGAAAGATACAAACTTCTTTTTACTATAATTCATAGATATACTATCTTTGTTTAAGTTAAAATAGATTGGTAATCTAGCTGATTGTTGTCACTTAGTATCGGTTTCTGTCGA
>JAUZNC010057133.1:0-13271 GCA_034780395.1 Vannuccia rotundouncinata | reverse complement strand
TAAAATGGTTCCATTTGTTTTTTGCTTGTGTTATAATTTCACTTTTATTTTAATACTCATTCGTGTTTAGCTTCATAGTTTAACCTCTTTAAAAATGTTGTAGATATTGTACGTATGAACATAATTATTATTTATAACAAATTAAAGAAATTAAAAAATATATCTTTACAAAAATTTACGTTAAATAGCTTTGTAATTTAAAACAATAAAATTCTTCGATGGCAAACTCAAAGTTCTTATACAGAAAGATTGGAAATAATGTTATAATTTCTTTCGTTGGCTTTCGTGACTAATTCTATTTGGAAAATACTTTCTGCCAGGTTAATAATTATCTTCAGAAAATATAAATCATGATTTATTTACTCTCTACAAGATTTTTCTAATATTTAATCAAATTTATCTTTATCATGACACGTGTGTGTCTTCATTAAATATAGAAGGAAATACAGAATATAATGGGATACCCCTTAATGACAGAGATACTATTAGGTATTAGCATTCTATGTTTTATCCAAAGATGTTTTTCAACAACCTGAAGGTATAGATAATAGTTCTATCACAACAATTCCATTTTCTCTTTGATAAAACATAGAAATATTAAAACTGACGCGTAAACATAAAATATTTAATATTTTTCAGTTTTCTTTTTCTTTCTAGAAGTTAAATGCTGATTTTCTTTAAACTTATTAAAATTATAACAATTAATGTATGGGTTGTAACTAATATAATTGTATTTTCTAGTTATATTGTAAAAAATTGTTTCCTTAAAGCAAGTTATGAAAATAAATCAAAAGTTATCAAAACTCAAAATAAATTAATTTTATACAAAGGCTTAAAATGCCATTAGTTTCGTATTTTCGATATTCCATAGCTAATTGTCTGAACACAAACCCTAACAATAATTGATTACACTAAAATATTTGATATATACTACATGATACTTCCACTTATACATGATTTGTTGTGGAATTAAAAGCATGCATGATTGATTTAATTATTGGAAACGAATATCCGTTCATCGCAGACTAGGATTTTCTTTTTTGACATAGACATACGATTATACTATCTAATATACTAATTTTATTTATTTTCTGAATTCAGTTATAAGATTTTAATGACTAGCAAGAGATATACCCTTTCAATATACCAATCTTACATGGATATTGAAGCTTGAAATATCTATGCAAGATTACTATTGTAGTGAATGCTATTCAATAAAATCTATTTTTATGGATTCTATTCTTCTCTCATCGATGACGGCTAAAACATTTGACAAAATAATTGGCATGAGATAGAATTCACTACATTGGTTATTATATCTTTATGCATTATCTATCGATTTTAGGAGATTTAAGCCAATTTAATTTATTTTAATCAGTTTTCTAATGATTAACTCGTTTTTATTTCGGACACAGTCTTACGTATAAAACGTAGTAGTTTGCCAATCTAGAGAAGTTACTGAATTACGATATCAATGGTAATAATATATAGTGAAGATATGGAGTTGAATTTGGATTTCAATATGGTCGAATTGTTTTAGCTGATTTATTGAAAGAGTCTGGGGATACGCAGATAGTATATTTACTAATTCAGAGCTTTTGACTATGAAGATATCGAGCAAATGTCGTTAGGTATTGCTCCCAAAATAACATTATTAAAAATGTATGTGTGCCTCGACATTTTTTCGGCTCGGCGATTAAAAAGAAACGAGATTGTATCGCAAAGTGAACGAATTTCTTACAATCTTATATGACTTTACTCTGGATGAACTAAACTGGTATGTGCTCAGATTTTTCGCTGAGGTTATAGTTTCAGGCCTAAACCATTTGAAAAACTTCCACCTACTTAAATAGCACGCAGTTAAAATCAGAAAATTACCCTTTTTTCTATCTAAAGGACAATCGAAATCAATCGCCGTATGTTCGATGCTTTGATGGGCTAAATACAAAGCGCGGTTTAAGTGGACCATCAAAACATGTTGACACCTATTCTTTTTTATTTTACCTTTATTTTACTATTTATTGTATTATACAAATTTATTTTCAAAATATATGAATTATTATATTTATTTTCATATATTATTTGGAGATAGCTTCACTTAATAGAACCTCATTGATTGTGGAAAAAAATCGCACTGTTTAATGTAGTGAATTTTTTAAACTCAAGTCAATATGATGAAGCTATTCTGTCTTTTGAAGCTACAAAACAATGGCTTATAGGTTTATCAATAATGTAGAAATAATTTCTTCGTCGATCCACGCAACCTTGATGTCGTTTTATTATATAATTATCCCTAATTATTCTAAAAATATGCTTTGACGAGGTATTTATTGACTGAAATTATTGGCAGTTCACAATTAACGTACAAGGTAGTGACTATCAAGAAGTAATTATTAGTTGAAACAACTGATTTCTCAAAGCCACATTATGTACCTGAACTGGTCAGATCTAATAAAATAGACAATCATTTGGGTCCTCTATATGTATATATAGTTACCTCTATCTTGTAGAATTCTTTCTATTAACACTCCATAGATGTATAAAAATATAGCAAGTGGAGACAGGTGGGGTGGTGTGTTCAATAATGTTAATAATATATCACAGAGGTTCAGTCTTACAACGCTCAAATTTATCATTAATTATACTTTAACCCTAAACCATCAATAACCCAGATTCTAACACGTCTTTGCTTCATTTTTTATTATCTGAAATGTCATCCAGACCATCTTAATTTAATTATACAATTTTCTCCGTGGAGTAAACCCTCTATTTCTCTCTAAATTCCTTATATTTATTATAGAGACACACATCATTTTAACGAAAATGTTTTAGTTCCTGAATGATTGAATTGAATCACTTTCACAGCTGTATAGGAAGGATATATAATAAATTGAAGAAAATTAGGTAATTTATTCTGCTCTTTATTTTTCTTTCTGTTATTTATGATTCACGCAAAGAACTTTATCACGGCCGGAATTGCGTTGTAAAATTGGCACATCATTAAATCAATTTAAGAACTACCCTTGGTAGACTCGGGCAAGATTGTAATTATATTTAATTACTGTGACGTGTTTAATTATGTTGGTTAGATGGATTGCCAAGGGGAAAACGTTATTTTAGGAACGTAATCTTATTAAAATGATCCTATTAAACTTAACTGTCTATAAGGTAATTTATTCTTTACTTAATGCTTCCGGCAAATTTCAAAAATGCTCGATATTTCGAAATCCAAGTTAAAGTCAGCTCCCGTATTTTATTTTGATTTCTATATAAAATCATAAAATCCTCCGAATCCAACTTGATATATAAATTTTAGTCATAATATCGCATCTATCTTTTATCCTCCTTCTCATTGCCTTCATATTTACATGTCAATCAAGCTGCCTTTGGGAGGTTTACTTTTCAGCAAGTATCTCTCAATGTACTTATATTCTATCGTAAAACAGTTTTTTGCCTCATAAAACGTGTCCGCCCAACAATGTTTACTCCTACAGCTGTCTTGTAAAGTGTGTGCAGTCACGTCGAGTGCAGTTACCAACTGGCCAAACCCCAATCACATGGCCGGCGTAGACAACCTCTCCCCTTATAATATGTCACATTTGAACAGATCAATTGTGAAAATTGCTTAGGTGTGTAGGCAACGTTTGTGACAACCGTTTGATAAATTAGACATATCCTTTTCAACTTGAATGATGGAGAATTTCCCAACAAATTATTCATAGAGAAAAATCCATATATTTGTACTATAGAGGCTTTTAACCTCCCAATAAATCCATATATTTGTACTATAGAGGCTTTTAACCTCCCAATAAATCCATATATTTGTACTATAGAGGCTTTTAACCTCCCAATAAATCCATATATTTGTACTATAGATGCTTTTAACCTCCAAATAAATCAATATATTTGTACTAGAGCTATGTATCATGTTTCATGGGTTTCATGGGTTCACTTAGCATTCAGATCAATATCGAATATTATCAGAAAATAGTTTTAAAATTATTTAAAAAATTGTTTGTTATTTTAAAGTGTGTAGAAGTGTCATTTGTTGCTACTAAATATATAGATAAAAATTAGAATAGGACCATTAAAAAAATTGCTGTTTTGAAATTTTACAATAGACAAAGATTTATTATTATATAAAGTCTTCATAAGGGCTTTACCTAATATAAATATTGTGAATATATAAGGACTAGACAAGTGTAAAATGTTATTTTCCCTACACTGAGGAAAGATGTTCACCATTATAAGATCTATGATCTTTAGTAGGTCGGTCCTCAGAGGATTGAACTCACGTGTCAACGTTGCCGAGTAAAAGTATCCAAGAAATTCGATACAAATTGACGTACTTGATCAATTGTGTATAATTGTATAATTGTATATTTCTCCGTTCAACCTCAATGTTGCGAAACACAAACCTATCTAACAGGTTCATGTCCGGTGAATACGGAGGCTGCGAAACACAAACCTATCTAACAGGTTCATGTCCGGTGAATACGGAGGTTGTGAAAGGAACTCTTCTGTCATTCGGGCTTTATGGCGACGGGCATTGTCGTGTATGATTACTAGATTTCCTCGAATCAATTGTCGTCGTCGTTTCACTTGTCAAGTCGTTATGTATATTGATAACAATTGTATCAGGTAGATAAAGACTTATGTACACTTTTATAATAATAAATCTTTTTTCTATTTTGGAATTTCAAAACGGCATTTTTTTTTATACCCCTATAGCGGCCCCCGAATAAAGTTAACAAATTGTTTAAGAAAAATGAAAAAATTATCGGATCTTGTTAATTCTTAAGGAAACTGACACATCACCCCATCTTCTATTTTTAGTGAGACTTTACACGCACTGATGTTGGAAGTTTACATATGTAATTAAGAAAAAAGGGTTCATTCATCTTTCATCTGTAGGTAATATATCACATTGAGGCTATTTTAAAATATCGGCATTGTTTCATACAATATTCATATTGAATGATTTTGATGAAGATGAAAATCACAAAAGAAAGAGCGTGCAGGTTCTTTTATGAGTCTCTCCTATTAATATGATTGTTGTAACTCCCTACCCATCTGCCTTCTGCAGAGCTCTATATTATTATATTTATAGATTTTGTTTGTCTACATTCACATCCGTTTAAAATATTCACTTTTTCATATCTTTATTAATACTGCGTATAGAACGATGCAATCAATATGATTTGATTGTATTTAGTTTGTACAAACATGAAAATTTCGATCTTTATAAATTATGTAGGCGATAATTATATTTTTTTAAATAGTTTTAATTCGTAAAATCCATTCATTTCATAAATATGCTAGTTTCTTGTTCCTCATTCTGCAGATGTTATTAATTATTTATACACTTGTAAGCTGTAAATGACTCAAATTTATTATTTTGTCAAATGAAATTATTTTTTATTTTATAAAAAAATTAGTGACAAAAATATAATTTAAAAATCAATACTCAATAATAATAATAAACTCCAAAAGCACAAATAATTAATCGTTCCAAAATGTCTTGTTTAACTTTTGTATTTTGTAGTTTCGTTACCTAAAGTAGGATACATACACATGTGTGTATATAAATTTATAAAGAGAGGAAGCACTGAAAGAGGGAACAGCCATCTCATCGTCTAACATGCACTTAACAAAATGTCTACGAATTCAAGTTGGAAATAGCAGGAAATTGATGGGGTGCATGCCATTATAGACAAGTGTTATTATATAGTTATTAAGTGTTTGTAGTTTCTTTTCAGATTTTATCACGCATGAAGCCAAAACTGTTTTAAGTAAGAATTAGTAACTGAATTTTTGTGGATCTATAGGTACTCATGAAACGGGTTATGGGAGGTATCCTGCCTTCTACCCCTCCCCTTTTGGCTTACATCAGAAGCCGTGTTTGGAAATATCCTTGCAGAAGTGTAGTGGTGTTGGTGGAGTCAAATTATAAACCTATAATGCGCTTTTTTATTATTTCCATTAACTTAATTAAATTATGTCGGAAATGTAATTTAGAATATGAGAATCGATATTGAAAACATCTCACATTTATTTTAATTTGTGAAACATTTCACGCCCGAGGTGGCTTTAATGCAACTTCGTATGGTAGATATAAATCTGTTTTTTTTTGATATTTCGATATCCCAAACTTTGCAACAGTTTTAAGTGAAGGGCCGAACAAAATTATTGAAAAAGTATGATAAAGAAATGGGAAATAGATTACACAACGTAATTACACAACAGTTATACATGTGACAAATAGAAAATAATTCACTTAATGCCTGCTCATTATTTCTTCCATTAGGAATACTTTCTCACTGCAGGCATTAAAAATAAATGGATGCTATCGGTGTAATCGCAAGAGGAATTAAGCAGGGATAATAATTAACTTTTGACACAACTTTTGCTGCTGTACTAATAAATAATTATGCCTTAAATTGCTTGAAAATAGTTCAGAACGAAATTTATAAAATAAATATTTGTCGTAAGGTATAGGTGTGAGTTGTCGCTGGCGAAGATAATTGAGGAGAACTTCTTTGTGGTTTGTCGTCATCAGCCAGACAAAATTAGAAATCAATATTTGTTTAGATCCCTATGAACTTTTGTATATTAAAGAGGACAGCAAGTGTCTCTATGGGGGAACTTTCTTAAGATTCCCTTTTTTACAAAGAAGAGGAATCGTCTGACCATTCGTCTGAATATTTCTGAAGGGTCAATTTTTACCTAAATTCTTGCTAAATGTCTAACAGACCCTAACAGCACGTTATCTTATAAAGGTCGGTCAAGTGAAATGTTGGCATTAAATAATGCTTGTTCCAAGTTTGATATTTGACATTATGAATAAATTGAAATAAATATTTCGTATTATAAGATTTTTAAATTTTCGCAATAATCATCAATTTAATGAATTTAATTAAATTAACTCTAATATTACAGTAATCTGAAATTCGAAACCTGTTCCATTGGATTCATTAATTTATGTTTTCTTTTATTGAATCATCACACAACATTAATTATCTCCTCGTTCCATCTCCATAATCACTTCTTCTATAATGCTCCCTTTAGTTAAAGCTGTAAAGGTTTCTCATTTAGTCTAGTCAAAGCATTTTATAAATAAAGAAACTCATTTCTTGTTCGTATAAAACTAGCGATTTATGAAGACTACATCTTACAGACTATTTGTAAAGCACCTTTTGTTTGACCGCGCCCTTTTAAATAATTGAGAATTCGCACGCATATCTTTGAGTCTATGATTACAATTTTTAAAATGAAACTATTCCACCGTAGAAAAATAACGTTCAAAGTATTTCTCTTCTTTCATTAGAAACACTCATTAGTAGGTATCCATAATACTCAGTTTGAAATAAAGAATTGTAAAATTTATTTCTCGTCAAATATGAACTATTAATCATTTCATGTCATGCAGGAATATATAGAGTCTAAAAATATGTATTGTAATTCATGTTTTCATATTTTTTTTACTGAATATCACCCCGCATATCTTTATCATTAATATAGTGAAAGAGTGAAAATATCGTTCATGTGAATAAAACATCATTTTTATTGTTTCATACTAACAAATATATATTGCAACTGGATTCATAAAATTATTCCTTTATGCCCTCTTATTTTATATTCATTTATTTCACTAGTTGACTGAAAATGCAGTTTTAGTATTTAAATAATTATATTATTATATTTAAATGAATGAATAATTGACTTTTTATGTTCTAATTTGACAACATAATTAATACAATGAAACCCCAACATTAGGAATAAAATATATCATTGATTGGTCATTTTATTTACTTCATGAGATATTTTCTTTAGTTGTAGAATCATGACAGTACATAACCATGCCGACGATGGCGACGATGCCCTGGAGATGGGTGTCATAGCAACGGGCAATGCCAACGCTAGTCTTCTCTTTGCTAATCTATCTGGAGATGATTATCAAATTCCTTTAATCCTTCTGATCGTGGGTCTCTCCTTGATCTTATTTGGAATGACACTCAATATGCTCTTACCGGATCGCATTCAGAACCTCTTCTCATGCATTTGTAACCAGGACAACGAAAATTTCAACTACATAGACGCTGCTCTGTATAAGACACGACACTCCATGTACCGACGCGAGGTCTACTGTCAACAGATGAAACGTTCCAATCCTAGTTCCACGCCAAGTGACACAGTTTCCCCAACAGACAAAACTCTGGATGGAAACGTGTCAACCACCCCTGCTGTTCGAGACCCCAGCTCTGGTCAGAAACTGGTCGGCATCTTGCTGCCCTGTGCCGTCGCCAAACCATCTGCCACTCCGCATTTGGAGGTAGAAGCTACACTTGTGGACACCCTTCAAACGTCCTTCGACACTGGATATGAAAACGTATTTGAAGAGCTCGGTGAGGATCAGTCAGCACGCATCACCTATTCCGTGTCTGACTCGGCCCTTTCACGGTATAATGCAACGAAAAGTATTTCTTTAACCACGCTGGAGCCCCTCCCACCCAAACCGAATGTTACAAGCTCTCCCACTTCAAATGCAGTAGAGGCACCGTTCGTTGCCAAGAAAAACCCGAGACCGCTTCTTCGAAAGCAAACCTGGTTTGTCGCCTCGGTCCTCGAATCAAGTTCCAAGAATTCCCAAGACAGTGATTATGGTGCCTACGATGAATCTAAATTCACTGATGACTCTGCTTCGAAAGCCTTGCCCAAGAAATTCGATGATGAAAATCCAACGGCAGTGTTGATCGATATTCAGACAACCCAAATCGATTGATATTGATCATAAAACTGAAATATGTATGAGTTTATCGACATAAATATGGATTTTATATTTTTCGTCACAAAATCACTTTTAGGAGATTATCACTTTTCGGGATAAAATCCATATTGCAGAATATTGATTTTATGAAGAATTTTCGACACATATTTCTTTATGAACATTTAACTAAAATGTAGATAACAATAAAAAAGAATACAATTAACACAAAATGTATAATAAAAGTCAAATAAAAACTCTCTGTGATAAAATAAACCGCTAATAATAACTGCAATAAATTGTTCTTAAACGTCTGATAATTTCTTTTATCTGGCTTCTGTTGTAGTGTTTCCGCCGTTCATTTTATCACAGGAAGTTTTTTTTTAATTTACTTTTATTATAAATGTTGCATTAATTGTATTTTATATTTTTATTTGTGCCTCTGAAACAATCCGCCATATTGGATGTACATACTAAAAAAATTGTACATAATAAGGCTTACTGTAATAAATTTAATTTTCCAATGTTTCAATATAATAATTATTGTGATAATAAAGACAAAATGTGTGTTATAACAATATAATTGATTGATTAATTAATTGATGTCATTGTGTACATATCCCACCTTTGTTCCTTCAAGGTTTATACCTTCAGATTATCATATATTCATAATTCATGACAAAATAATTTTTAATTAAAACCACATCCCAGATGTAAACTGTCAAAAGTAGAGCCCATTGTGTTAATCCTTTCAATGTTGCCTGGTAAGCAGACGTTCACTTTTATTTTTTATAATGTATTTTAATAAAAACTGTCGAAGCGATGTTTAAAAATGGGATCTCTTTATTACTAACAAAGCATTTGTGTTTATCATTATTTTTTAATGTATCTTTTGATTACGAAAACTGACCATATTCTACACAATATTTTGCGTGTTTCTGGACAATAAAGTTAATATTATAACACCAAATTGACTTTTGGCTGTAAAGTCTAAATTACTTTTTCGGTATATCAAAAAATATTCAAAATAAAAAATGATTACATTCTTAAAGATATCTTTTGAACTCGAGTTTTAGTCTATATTCAACGTTTTTTTAAAATATGATTTTATTTCAAAATAAAAACTAAGCTTTGTGGATATCCTCTATCGATTCTTTTATTTCGTCAAATTTTATATAGGGCTTATTCTAATAATAGATTTATGCTTTGGAAAGTTTATGGAATAGAATGGAATGTTTACCAATTGTTATAATAATTTGGTTTGATGTGAACAAATACTAATTACTGAAGTAACTAAAAACATGAGGCAGTTAAATAATCTACTGGCTTTGAATTTAGAACATATAAAATACAATTTTTTAATTAACAATATTCCCATGAAAAGGGAAAATTGATAATCCTTATAACATCTGGATATATTAATGATATTTAGTAGATACATATTTTATCATCTGTATAAATGATAAGATTAGGCTACTAAGCAGAATGTTCGTATTTTATTTAACCGGATAATTATGTTGTAATATCGATTTAAGAATTTTCGCTTCATGGTGCGCAAAATTTAAGATTTGTCGAAAGAGATTAGTCTAAAAATAGAACAAAGGTTATTTGTTTATTTCCTTGTGGTTTATTAAATGTTATATTTGAAAAATAAGTAAGTAAGTAAGTAATCTGGCTTGCCAAATAAGCGGGGGGGGGGAGGGTTGTAATAATAATGGAGAGTGTCCATCAATTAAAAAAAAAAAATCATGGGGGAGGGGGGATTTATATGTTTACTTATTCTTTTCATTGATTTGTTAGAAAATTATTTCTAAATTATGGAAATTTATATGGTAGGTATGTAAAGGATGAGAAAACTGATTAAATTGAAAAAGTAGCTCATTATTACCAATTAAGTGAGTTGATCAAAAATTTAAAAAACCAAAATAAACGGTGGGGGGGCGTTGCCTATATATAAAATAAATAAGGGGGGGTCCAAATAAATGGGGGGTTGCCTATTTTTGACACTAAATAAATAAACGGGAAGATTACGTTTATTTAGCAGCCAGAGTAAGTAAGTAAAAGGCTTTTCAATTTGACAAACGCAATATGTTACATAATCAATAAACAGAGATCAGGTAGACGCAAAACGAACCCCCCCACACACACACTTGGTTGATCGTAAGGATACAGTAGTAGGGTTGAGTCAATTCTGCAACGACATTGGAGTTAAAAGAAAGGAAATAATTGTGGGGGATTTATTTATTTTTATTTTTTGGTGGTATATTTTTTATTTTCTTTTCGTCGAGGAAGGAAGGGAACGGTGGGGACAATTTTTTTGGAGGGTCCTACAAAAAACAAACAAAAAGCAACACGTAACAGATCTCGTTTTCAAATGGCAAATTAATTTTCAAACTTGTGCAACATTTCGTTACTGGATCAGGAAAGGACAAAGTGACACGACATCACTTCAGCAATATCTATGAACAGGAAAATAGGGTGTCTTCATACGCTTTGGGATTATTAATAAGAAGGTTGGTCAATGGCCGGTCGAGAATTCAAGCGTCATTTTTTGAATCACAGGTCAATAATGAACTCAATGAAGAAATTGGCAAACCAACATACAATAGCGGTACTACAGCATGGTTGAAACTCTCTCAAGATTTTGTACCATATGATGATTGGGAAGGCTAAAATCTGGTAACTCCATTCCAATATTTAGGAAAGGAAAATATTACTTAATTCTCAGAGCCTCCTTTTTTATCCACAGAATCACTCTGCATCACTGCTTTTAAAAATAGCATAATTTATAAAGTAGCGTCAATTCGATTCTTGGAATGCAAACTAACTCAAGGTGTGAACGATGTTCCAATGTTTGAATTTGGAGCCTCCCAATCGAAGGAGCAGAAACTGGCAATGTGAGATATCTATATTAAATTTATTGTATTTTTTATTGAATTTCAATAATTTAGAAAACTCGACAGAACATTATTATTTATGCGGATGTGGAAAATTAGTTCCATGACATAATAAACATTGTAAATTAATGATTTATGAATTCACTGCGGTTATTATATTTTTTTTGAGAGAACAACTTCTGATGATTTTATTTAGTGTTATATTTAATATGATTGATAACAGTTATTGTAATTATTGTAATTATAACGTTTTATATTATTCATCAAATGAAATTATTATTATTAAATTAATGTTTTATTGTTTTTGTCCAATTTATTTATTTATTATAATTTTTTTAGACAAATATTTGAAATAATATATTTATAGCTTAAAATATAATTTCTATAAATATTTAATTATGGAACAGTTGTTTGGATTATTTAAACGAATTATAATATATTTAATAAAATAATAATAATAAAGAGGACACTTGAACACATGAGCCAGTGAACTAGGTAGATTGCCATTAATTTTATGATAAATATCAACTACATTGAATAATGTCGGTTATAATTCATTTCGTTTATTATGAATCATATAGACATAATAAAATTATTAGTTCAATGCTTTAACTAGACTAACCAAATAGAAAAAATGTTGATTATATTCACCATTTTTATTCCATGATACATCTATCTGATTAGTAAAAATAAATGTTAACAAAGACAACGCCTTTGGAATTACTATTTTATTAAAACTAGATGAAATTTGTTGAATATATTCGTCAAAATTTGATGCTGAAATGTTTGCAACACTACCATTTGTTATCTTTTTGTTCCATTGTATTTGTGCAACTGTATTGCTCATCTAGACCAAATGTTTCAACACTCTTGTTTATGAGAAGAAATGAAGGATTTTTATTCTTTTCAAAATATTGATTAATAAAAGAGTATTGATCCTCTGTGACCAATGCTGATCTAGAATATGAGGATGCCATTAATCTAATTTATTATCGATTACTAAGGCCAGATGCAATAGCTGAAACTGCTAATGAGCTATTAATTTCACAGCTTGGTGTATTAATGGGGTTAGTGATCCTAACAGTGAATCTTAATCTAGATTTTCGAGATCCACGCAAATTTACGCAATATTGTCTTCTGGTTATGTAAATGTTTATAAAGTGGGCTTGGAATATTAATCATATTTCCATTTAATAAATGAATAACAATGTTTAGTAAAGCTGGAACAGAATCGACGAAAGCGTTTCATTTCCATTATGAAAAGGTGAATTTACAGAAATAATTAATGTTTTGTTTATAATCTTCAATGAAACTGTGTGAAGATGTTGAATTTATAGAATGTATGACCATATGGTAAGAGTAAGACAATAGAATATTATAAATATTAAAACTAATAAACGGGAAAAAATTTATGTGATACAAATTTTGGTTAAACTTTTCTTTTTTCTAATTATTTGTTGATGTGAATTCATTCTTAATTCTATCTTGTGTTTCCATTTAAATTATTGCCGCTTAAATTTGCTAAATCATGACTTTTTTATAATATGTGGATGATCTGAAGTCATATAAGTATGCTGTGCTGTTTCATGAGGAAGCATTCTTGCACGTAT
>JAUZNC010057132.1:0-13271 GCA_034780395.1 Vannuccia rotundouncinata | reverse complement strand
ATTGATTGTAGACAATACATTATCTGATGCTGAGGTAGAAAATGTTGATAGTGGCCCTGACACAAGCATTAAGTGGAGAAAAAGGAATGCAGAAACAAAGGAAACAATATTTTGCTATGAAAGAACTAGAGCAACCACTGAAAAAACACCTTATGCATACTTCAAAGAATATTTTACAGATGATGTAATTGGTGCTTTGGCATTTGAAAGCAATAGATATGGTGTTCAGGTGACAGGAAATTCACCAAACGTAAGCATAACTGAAATTCAAAAATATTTGTCTATACTTATGTATTCATCCACAATGCGTGCAGCTGATATGAGAATGTATTGGTCTGCAAAATTTAGATGGCCACCTATAGCTGATCAAATGACTGTCAACTGTTATGAAACAATAAGACGTTTTTTTCATATTAACAATAATGACAACATGAAAACATGAAAACAAAAGAATCTGCAAATTATGACCCCTTATTCAAAGTTCAAACATTGATACAGGCAATTCGAACCGCTGTTTAGAATTACAACCAGAAGAACATCAGTCTATCGATGAGCAGATGATTCCTTTTAAAGGAAGGAGTACAATGCATCAGTATTTGCCTTTGAAACCAGTGAAATGTGGATTTAAGGTTTACAGTCGATGCAGTAATAATGGAATTATACCTGACTTTCATATATACACTGGTAAAGTTGCACAAGACGTCCCACAACTAGGAGCAACAGGCAATTTGGTTTTAAAGTTGTGTCAAACTCTTCCCAAGAACCATCCATTTAAACTCTACATGGACAATTATTATACCACAATAGAGTTATTCAAATTTCTAAATAGCCACCTTTCACTTGAATGTTGTGGAACAATTCGTGCAAACAGAGTGACCACGGATCCCTACATTGAAATGAATTCTGACATGAGAATTGTCAGGTGGCTGGATAATGGTCTTGTGACATTTCTTTCAACTTATTGTGGAACAGATTTTGGTGAATCAGTAAAGCGGTTTTCCCAAAAGGAAAAGAAAAGTGTTGATATTCCTTGTCCCACAGTCGTTTCCGAATACAATAGTCACATGGGTGGCATGGACCAATCAGATATGTACCTGTCACTTTATCGCATTGACTGGAGATCTCGCAAATCCTATATGCGCATTGTTTTCTATCTAGTTGGAGTTGCGCTTTCCAATTCATGGCTGCTATATAAACAACATCAAACTGACCTCAAACATGATAATGTATTGTCTCTGCAAGAGTTCATTTTTGAAGTGGCTGAGACGCTATCCAAAGTTAACTCAGTTAGGTAGGTATACCTAATAATAATGACCAAAAAATGTTATGCATATTATTTACAATTTATCTTTCTTTATATTTCTGTATTTAATCAATACTTTCAACATTATTTTAGTTTGCCTATTAAAATCTATGTTTTAGCAGAAAAAAAGGACGACCAGCATCATTGGACAGTCAGACTAGCTTGTCCATAGACAAAAGGTAAGAACTTATCTGTCAGTTTGAATAATGATCACACAAAATATGTATTTTTCTCAAATCTCATATTTGCTTTCTTTGTTTAGATCAACCAGTGAAGAATCTGCAACTGTAGATGTACGGCGCGGACCACTATCTTCACTGCCTACAAAAGACATACGCCTTGACCAATATGGGCATTTCCCAATCCATGGGTTGAAAAAGAACTGGTGTCGAAATTGCAAAACAGGGTTCTCATTGTGGAAATGTACAAAGTGTTTAATTTACTTGTGTCTGAACAATGATAATAATTGTTTTTATTCTTTTCATAATTATTCATAGCTTGTACCATGATGGTACCAAAATAATTTATGCATTCTGAATATATTGTACTTTGATGGAACAAATATGTTTTTATTGCATTCCAAAAAATGGATTAGGTCTAAGATAAGACATTTTGGGTTTACATCATTAGATTTTGAATTGTAGTTTAGTCTGGTTTGACTTTCACACAAATTCATGGTGTAGCCATTTGGCAACATGCTTTTAAATAAGGTTCCACTTAAAATATATTCTTAAGATTTACACACATTAATACTACCATCCTAAGTACTTCAAATCACTACTTCAATATTTTTTTCTGCCATCATATAAAAGTCATGCATGAAAGGGTTAAAATTATGAAAGTTGACATAACAAATATAAATTAGTATACTATAAAATGCAAAGAAACTTCAAGGGATATTTGTAATTTTTTTTTAATTTAAGGGTTCTCAAGGAGGAGGGGGAACCCTGTATATATACATACAAGGTTACATAACTAGATTGCACAACATTTATTGAAAGTCTCCTTAACAGATCCTAATTAAATTTTTAAATAATCCAAATGATTTTTTAGACTGTTGCAAAAAAATGATTAAATAGAGAAATTATGATCTCAAATAAATTTTTTTTTTGTTATTTCATATCAACATAAGTGTGAATATCATACAAAAAAGTAAACTTATCATTTTATAATTTTAATGGAGGAAATAAGTATATTTTAAAAATGAAAATATTCTGGAATTACCTCCCACACCCAGGATTACCCCACACCATACAATATCTATACATAAATCTAAATTGAACTACAAATTGAATTATTAAAATACCAAAAATATTAATTTAGCTTCAGATAATTTTATAATCTTTTGCATAAACTAATAATGCATATACAATCTTGTGATTATTAAAATTAATATTTTAGTTAGTTTTGGGAAAAGTTTATTAATAATTGAATTTCAACCAGTTTTATATTTTAAATAAATGTTTGAACTAAAAGAATTTCACTAGATTTTTTTAAGTATATTAGTTTTGTTATTGAAGTATTGTCATAGATATTGTATATAATATATAGAACTAGATTGGACATCAAAAATATTTCTATACTAAAATATTTTGCATTGAGTGAATGGCTAATCCAGAGTTGTGATTGGTTAAATAATTTGAAAATAACTTTAACAGAATATATATTTAATTGATACATATAAACAATTATTGAATTTAATATAACTCCAGTAATTACTAATAATATTGAATTTTTTGCCAGGATTGACAGAAACCAATACTAAGTGACAACAATCAGCTAGATTACCAATCTGGTTAAACTTAAACAAAGCTAGTATATCTATGGGTATTATTCATTTATATTGTAAATTTTTGCACTAATTTAGGGTGATTAGTAATTATCTGACCAGAATTAACTTTTAATTACTTAATTAATCTGTGCTGTTTTTTTTAAATTTAGTAATTTAAGGATATGCACTTCACATTAAAATAAGATAGATAATATTTCAATGTATATTTATGTAAATATTATAATATATGGCATCATAAAAAATTATAAATAAATATAAAATGCTGTTTTAGGGTAACAGTTAGTCTAATAATCTATTAAATGTACTTCATTATTTAAAAGGTTAAAATATCAAGGATCTACCAAATATTCTGTATATTTTATGATTGTGCAAGAATATATATATATAATGTCTATGACCTTATATTATATTTATAATAATATATCTATTCTTTAACAAGATCTGCAATCTAAAATTAATGCATTGAAAATTCTTAGTTGGCATGTTAGGCCAAAACATTCAATTTGATTAGTTAAATTAAAGTTATAGATATATTACTTTAATTTAATGGATAAATTTTAAGTTTTTACCTAACATGCCAGCTAAGATTTTAATTTTAAATTACAGATCTAGTTGTAATTATTGTATAATGTCTATGGTCAAAGCCTAAAAAGAGACTGACAATTAATGTTGAAATCATATAAAAAAGAGATGAGGGAGTATATGTATACATAAGAAGTAATAAAAAATAATTGTGTATTATTCATGAAATTAGCACTTAAATAAGGTGTAGCATGAAAAGCATAAAAACAAGAAATTTGCACATATAGAGTCAGGAAAGGTAATAAGGATAAAAATAGTTGAATCTTATTAAAGCAGGAAGAAAAAAACTTAATTATTACCATATATTGCCAGATTAAAGGTGTGGCAAAGTGGGCTGCTATTCAATGGCCTGGCTTCCAAAGAAGGCTTAACAATTTTTTTAGAAAACAAAAAATTGATCAATAACAGTAACCTACCACCAAAACTTTTTTCTATGGCAATTATTGACAAAATTTTATGTATGCAGATCCCAATTAAATATATAATCAGATAGGAATTATCCCCAATCTTGTGCATGTATTGCCATAGAAAAACAACAGCATATACTATCATGGGGCAGGGGACTGCCACCACCCTCAATTTGAGCTTACCGCACAATGTCTTGTTTCTATGGAAATTGCACATCCAACATCTTAGAAAATTCTTATCTGTGTATATAAAATTGGGCAATTATAACTACAAAGAAAAAAGGAGTGTCACACCAGCCAGCAAGTATATAAATTAATTTTATTATTCTAAACATCTATATAATCTGTGTAATAATTATTTTAAAGGCTTACCCAATTCTTGAAATTCTGAAAAAAGTACAGACATTGTAACTCTTTTTTCCCGTAAGTAAGTAACGAAACGAAACCAGTAGAAGGGTTAGAACTGTTGTGTATTTTATTTGCCAAAATCATCATCTTATATAACTTAGAGTCAGCGCAGTTAACATCTGTAATATATTAGTGCAGATAAACAAAAATGTAAAGTAAACGTATTATAAATATAAAATGAATTGTCAATAAGCATAAAGCAAGAATACATATATAAAAAAAATAAGTTCAACTCAATTTACATCTGTATAAAGCGAGAACTTTGAATCTTGTTTCGGTTCGTGCTAGCCATGAATTCTCGACACAATTCCTCCCTCATGGTCTTGCTATCGAAGCTATAGAGTCAAGTCGTCTTGTGCGCGCGCACTCTGCCGAGGTGGTGTAGATTAAATCATCGGCAGTGTCTCCTCTTCTGGTACGTCCATACTTTGGCTTTGACTTGCACTTGTCGCATTCCCTTGCAACACGATGAAGTAATGATTACGACCTTGTTGTGAAGAAAAATCCCGTCCGCAGCCTATGATAACACGTCCCGGGCCGAGTAGATAACCGGGAACATTTTCTTCATACGCCAACTTATTTCCTTGATGAGTAGATTCCGATTCACCGGTAGCGGGTTGGTAAACATTACCGCTTGTGATCGGTTGTTCATGGTTTGCGTGACGAGACATTTTCTTCCCGACCCAATGGTCAACCTCGAAATTAAGTATGTATATATATATGCAGACAGCTAAAAAGACTCAGCTCTGGACTAAAGATGTGTTTGAGCGCTTGGTGATCCGTGATGATTTAGGACCTTGAATTTAGACCCGAAAAGATATTTGTGAAGTCGTCTGACCACCCAAAAGACCGCGAGAGCTTCCTCTTGCGTTTGGTAATAGTTTTTCTCCGCCTTCGACAGTCGACGCGATATGAAGATAACAAAACGTCATTCTTGCTCCAATGCCGCTCCCAAAGCGTACTCGTAAGCGTTCACTGTTAATTCCGAAAGAGTTCCGACTGCAAAACCCTAAAGAACCGCCTCGATTAGAGCCTCGTGAGTTTTTTCGCCTTAATTGTTCATTCGAACTCGTTCTGCGCCAGCAAATCAAATAAGGGTTCAGCCAGGTCCGAAAAGTGAGGTACGAACCGAATGTAGAATTGTAGAAACCCTACCAACGATCTCTGTTTTTCTTTTGTAGCAGGCTTGGGTGACTACTGAAAAAAAATGCCACGTCCATCAATGGTGAACCCGAAATATTTTATCCAAAACACGTTGAAGACTGACTTCGTTGAAGACTGACTTCTCCCCGTTGATCTGGACATTGACCCGATCTTGAGAATCTAAAGAAGTTGCCGGAGAGAAGAATGATGACTGTCATATAGTTTTTCCAAATATGAAGTCGTCCTGATAAGCGCGACCTTCTTGAATCCAGGCGATTATTCCATCAATAGCCTCTTGAAAGATGCCAGACGATGCAGAAAGTTCAAAAGAAAGATTATTATATTGATATATAGACCCAGATCGTGTATATTTTTGTACATTGCTATTATGCCTCGTCCAACGGTATATGCAAGAAAGCGTTGGTCATAAGTCAACCTTGAAAAAATGCTTACATCCTTATTGTCCTTATAACATGTTCTCCAACTCGAGAGTAGTTTAGTTGCTGCTAATCCCTACACATTCTTGGTTGTCCGTTTGCCTTCAATAGAGTTACGATTGGCGTTGCCCAAAAATTTCTACGAGATCCTTGATCTTCTGTTCAACCGCAGGTCGCAGCCCGTATATGCGATAGGTCGAACCTTACGAAAACTGCTACAGACGTAATTTTTAAATAAACAGGGGGATGTTTATGCCACCCGTGAGTTTGCGCACTCTTGAATCAGCCTTCTGATGTCTTCAGCGAAGCCTTTATCCGCAGTGCCCGAAGTCTATCTAATACGAGAACCGTTATAATTGACCCGCCTTGTGTGATAATCATTTTGACAGTTCCTTCTGTACCTCCTGGCTCCCGTATCTTTGTCACGAATTGTCACAGAACCGGTAAATTATGTCCAGTAACCACCATAGAACAAGAAGTAGTGAGGAATGACTGCAGGGTACTAAAGTCGTCTTCGATGATTGGGTGATTAGTTGGATCTGTGACTAGATGGTTATTAATTTGATGACGGCTGGATTGATGTAGAAGGTTGTCAGGAAGAGACATTATGTCTCTGTCTTTAGAGGTTGGTTTTCTAGATATCGCATTGAAGATGTTCGATGGTGTGCGATTAATTAGAGTAACTATTTACGACCCACTCGTCAATAGTTACCAGCTTTATACTATATTTAGAACATTAGATGACGTATCTGCAACCTGCGATAGGTTGCAGGTTGGTTTTCTAGATATCGCATTGAAGATGTTCGATGGTGTGCGATTAATTAGAGTAACTATTTACGACCCACTCGTCAATAGTTACCAGCTTTATATTATATTTAGAACACTAGATGACGTATCTGCAACCTGCGATAGCTTCGAGAAACACTCTTTTGCCTGAAAAGTAGCGATTTACCAGCACGTGTTGCTATTTTTAGTCCACGCGTAAGTTACAAGAGTTTCGAGAAACGCGCCCTCTGGTAAGTTTATGACTTATGCCTACGTGAGTTTCGAGAAACTACCCCCAGATCCTTAACTGAACATCGGACTTCTCGTGTCCATGACGAATTTATTTTCCAGTCCATTCGGAAATATGACCTTCTGAAAGATGTGCTGATTGATACAGTCAGAAATAAGAACGATAACTCCAGTCGGAACCAACAATTGTGATCGGCAAACCTTATCGATGTGGCCCACCTTGTGAAAAGGGGAGTTTGCAGGTGGTAATGTATATTTAATTTCTAACTGCCGTTGCTTTGGCTGGTTTTTCCTTGAACAAATGTCAACTTTGTTAAACATTCAGTTTCGTGGCATTCTAAAATTACTGAGTTACCTCATACAAGTTGGCGTCCTTTTTCTTATTAATCACTTCTATATAATCTTATTTAGTATCAAATACACATATGAAAGCTTATTTTTAACACTTCATATTATTAGTATTAACCTACGATTTTGTTTTATACTACTGAAAAATATTTAAGTAAAAATTTAATTATATACATATTGTTTTTATACATCCAAATATATTTTGCATTCATTTATTAAATATACACTTTAAGTTCGGAAATATTTCAAAATATAAAACTATTAAAAATATTTGTCTATATAACTTAAGACATATAGAACAAATTTGTTTCAAATTTATTGAGTACAAACTACAGCAGTGACGTAGGAATAAAAGACTTTATAACGAGAAGCGAATAACTGAGGATATATATAACATAAAAAGTATAAAAAACATTTAGGTACAAGATACAATAAAATTAAACCCCATACTTGATGTAATAAAAGTTAAAAGAAACAACTGTACGTATAAGGGACGTATAAAGAGCTTGGCTGCCTTTGATTAACTGCACTCACACACTTGATTGAGGGAGGATACCAAGTATCTTTGAACCCCATTTTAGTGAATAAAAAATTTAGATGTTAAGAAAAAATCATAGCATACATCTGTAAATACATTGCCGCTCTGTAAGTCATAAGTCAATCATTATTTTTGCACTTATTGATAAAAAATTAATAATATTAATAAAAAATAAGTTTAATTATGTTACTTAGTATTCAAGTCATGTAGGTATGAAGTATATAATTTATATATATATATATATATGTATTATGTAGATGTTGATAATGATTTAATGATAAAGTAAAAAATGACCTTAATTTGCGTGACTTCATTTTCAGACAGTTCCTGTAAGTAATAGTATTTTCCATAGCAAGGCAGAAATTTAATAGTTTTTAAAACACATACATATTGCATTACATAATAAAATTTTATATTTCTTTCAAAACTGAAATAATCCTTTTGTATACATTGTATACTCAAAAAATGGGAGCAGACGAAAGCTGCAATAACAAAAACAGAATAATTGGATATAACATGTTTTGTAATTTCTCTTGAAGTGTTGTTATATTCAAATCCTAGTATTATTAACCAAAATATTAGTATTTTTCTTAGTATAGTAAAATCTAAATTTTCGTCATTGATAATATAGTATCAGATTTGATCCCAATGATATACACACTCATTACAGTCAAGCAATTAGAAAATATTCAAAATTATAAAAAATGTGGCTGCGAACCTTTTTTTACACTTAAATAATAAAAAGAGAGTAAAAATAGCTTCAATATATTAAAAACCAACAAACTTGGTGTCTGAATTCCGGATTCATAGAAAATCACAAGACTAAATGTATAGAATATAGAAAATATTAAAATAATCAAAGTAAAACAGTTCATAATTGTCAGTAAATGTCACACAAATTTAAAATAAAATGTTTAAGTACAAATTGAATAAAAAATGCAAATAATATGAAAAATAAGAACTTGTTTAAGAACTAAGAACTAATAAATTAAATTAATATTACAAAAAAACACACTCAAGTACTAGCAATCAAATAAACGATGAGATTTTATATTGTTGCATATTAATTCCTGGATGGTCGGTGGAAGATTCAGCCTTTTTAAGAATGGATATAAGTTGTTTGATGAACGACCCCAGTTGAAATTTGCACGAAACATTTCTCTTACGGCAACTTTTGATAAATGAAGTAATTTAAAAGGTTTTGAAAGGTCTAATGGCTGTAATCTTTCCGAAAAGCCTTCCGCCCATGCTTCAATGATTCGCCGATTAGCTGTATTATTGACAAGGTAAGAGAAAACCGAATCAGCCATTTCGTTAATGCTCAATGTGGAATAAGTGTTGGGGTTCAACAAACGATTCTCAGTAAAAGTTATTAATGTTCTCAAGTTGATGTTTGAAGGGAGGAGGTTTTCGCATTCCATGAAGCGAACTCCCAGCTCACAGAGCATGGACAAGGTGCTGTCACAATTCATCACCGATATTTGGAGAAGATTGACGGAGCCATAGAGACGAGGCAGTGTTAGGTCAAGGTTCCAGCCCATCTGTTGAGCGAAGAATCTGATGAGAACGCTTTTGAAATCAGGGGTCCAAGTTGCTGTCCTGTTCATTGTTAAAATGCCCAACAGCGGAGGAGTCAATTCAAAGTTCGAAAACTGTGAATCCAGTAACGAGAAACCACTGTATTTGGAAGATATTAAATTGAAATGTTGCTCTATTTTTGCGACCTTGATTTGCAATTCTACGTCCTTTATGGAGTCCAATCCGTAAGCCATGCACGCTGTGAACAGAATATTGTGGGGAAGTTGGAGACTTGAATCACTAGACATATGAACGACTTCAAAAGGGTCAAACTCCAAACCTGGCGCGGAAGACAGATTTTCAAACTGGGTGATAAAATCATCTGCTAGGAAATGATTGGTGTAGAGTTTGTAATAAAAGAAAGGTCGATAACTGGGCGTTTGAGAATCTTCTTTGGTAGTTGCCGTAGTAATAAGTTGGCTAATAACAGACAGGTCTAGTCCGTTGTCATGGGCTTTGATGAGGGACTTGGGCCATATTCGGCTCCATTGGAAGGTGATGCCGTTGGAGATGAAGCTTTCGACAATGTTTTGTTTAGGCTTCGTGGTGGCTCTTCGCAGTACATAAGACAAGTGTCGACAGAGGGCTTTGTGTGATTCAACTGATCCTGAGAAGTAATCGCGGCGTAGTGCGGGTGATTGACGGGCGATATTAAAAAGTTGATCAACAAAGTCAGTTCTCACTTGTAATTTGCTCTGGTAGTGGAAAAAATGGGTGAAATACAGAAAACTCATTACATTCATAGAAAACTGTCAAGGTAAAGAAATGGAATTTGAAATATGCAATTTTAAAAATCAATGTCAAGGCAAATTCTGATAGTTGTTGTGCCTATCTAAAACTTTCCATATCTATAACACCCTCTTATATTAATTCAAATGACGGAATGTGTGTGCCTATCTATAACTTTCAATATCTAAAGCACCCTCTTATATTAATTCAAATGACGGAATGTGTGTGCCTATCTATAACTTTCAATATCTAAAGCACACTCTTATATTAATTCAAATGACGGAATGTGTGTGCCTATCTATAACTTTCAATATCTAAAGCACACTCTTATATTAATTCAAATGACGGCAGGTGTTGTGCCTATCTATAGCTTTCAATATCTTAAGCACCCTTTTATATTAATTCAAATGACGAAATGTGTGTGCCTATCTATAGCTTTCAATATCTAAAGCACCCTCTTATATTAATTCAAATGACGGCATGTGTTGGGCCTATCTATAACTTTCAATGTCTAAAGCAGCCTCTTATATAAATTCAAATGACGGCATGTGTTGTGCCTATCTATAACTTTCAATATCTAAAACACCCTCTTATATTAATTCACATGACGGAATGTGTGTGCCTATCTATAACTTTCAATATCTAAAACACCCTCTTATATTAATTCAAATGACGGCATGTGTTGTGCCTATCTATAGCTTTCAATATCTAATGCACCCTCTTATATAAATTCAAATGACGGCATGTGTTGTGCCTATCTATAACTTTCAATATCTAAAACACCCTCTTATATTAATTCACATGACGGAATGTGTGTGCCTATCTATAAATTTCAATATCTATAACACCCTCCTATATTATTCACATGACGGGATGTGTTGTGCCTATCTATAACTTTCAATATCTATAGCACCCTCCTATGTTAATTCAAATCTATTTAAAGCAAATATCTGTCATTATTGTACCTTTTTACACACACAGCCAATTGACCACATTGTCGAGCTATGTAAACACACTCAAAATCTATGCTTACACTATAATTAAAATATGGACAATAAGTATATTGACCTCGACAACCATTGTAATCATATTCTTCCATTCTAAGTCTCCCAGTGTTGCTCCGTGCTCCTTGAGAAGAGTAACGAGTCGCGTCTGTTTCTCTGGAGTCATGAAATCTTCGTCCGCCAATAAGATACTAAAGACGGGACTAACACAATCCGATTCATCCTTCACGTTAATAAACTCTTTATCGTGCAAGTTATCTAAAACCCAGCGCGTCATCTGAAATATTGTTCAGACAGTGAAAAATAGATAATTTAGGAAATAAGAGAAATATAGAAAAGGGTAAATATTAATAAAATAAATAAATAAATAAAACTGACCGTAACGTTGCCATAAGAGATTGTTCGATGCAGTAGTGTTTGACCCATTATATTTCTGGTCTTAATGTCAGCACCTTTCTTGAAGAGCAGGTCCGCAGTAGCCTCACAGCCGTACACACAGGCAATCATGAGCGGTGTGAGGTTCTGGAGAAAAATTAACAAACTTAATACAATTCACAGTCACGAAAAGCGTCTCTAGAAAATCTATGAAAATTTTGGACTACGAGACTCGAGTGAATGAATTTGGGGACTTGATTTGGAGTAAATTCTTAATTTTACAAATAAGAGAGGAGTTAGCATAACTTTGACGACATACAAAATTAACAATGAAATCCTGGAGTAATCAAATCTGTAATAAAAATTATAGTCAATAGAAATATTAGTTGAATTTTGTCCCAACAAAAGATATTCCTTCATACTCAAAACCCTTCATTCAGGCACCCATTCTATTGCAAACTTTTATGATTCACGAAAGTGATAATATTCAATCGATTTCATCGTGTTAAAATAAACAGCATTATTTACTAACCTGAAGGATTTATATTAAAGAAAAAAGCAATTTTCAGTATAACTTACCTCATGAGAAGCTCTGTTCACTTCTGTAACAACGTCCACATTATCTTGAGTTTCCATCCAATCAATAAGTAATTGTGCTGACCTCACAGTGTTATTAATACATGCGTAGTGAATGGGCATGCGGCCCTAAAATACAAAGATGTCATGATATTATATTTACAAAACAATTCAGAATTGAGGGCCCTTCATAAGTAGTAGGTGAGGACGAGGTCGAACAAAGTTCTCTCCCTCCCCCGAACCCTTACTAGTTAAATTTCCGAAAGGTGCAGGGGGACTTTGTTCGAACAAAGGATCCTTTGTGTGGGTTAGACCTCCTCCTCGCCTACTACTTTAAATAATATATAGAATGTTACAGTTGGATTGTAGCTTTGGGCATACACATTAATAATTAAATAGATAAAAATTGTATAATTCAAACCGTATAGACACATATATATGGTTAAAACTATGGGTATGATCAATAATACTGAAATACAAATATAAATACAAACTACGTTTAAAAATGACAAACACATTCTGCGATAAATAATTTATTTTATGATTAATATTGATTTTATTATAACACCCTTTCTTGCGAATTATCTACCTGATTATCTGGTGCATTAATAGACTGTGGTGACGTCCTCAAAATCCGTACTATGTCATTGTAATTAGTCAAATATGCAGCATTACTCAGGGGAGACAGTGAGTCCGCGTAGACATCATCAAAAAATGGAGAACGGTCCTGTGAATACAGAGAAAACCGTTTCATCTATACTAATACAGTCCTTAACAGAAATGTTTAGCTGCTAACAACTTTTCATCAGACATATAGAAACAGATAATGCATAGGTCCTACGAAACGGTGAACAGTTTTCTTTTCGATAATTTATTGTTGAAATCCAGCTACATCATATCTACACATTATCAATTAAAACTAGACATAAAACGATTTAAAATCCTCCTAATTATGTATGGTAATATACACTTATTCGATGGCCAAGCGTGGGATATCAAATTTTTTTCAATGAAGTGATGTCATATTCAACGAACGA
>JAUZNC010057131.1:0-12516 GCA_034780395.1 Vannuccia rotundouncinata | reverse complement strand
CCCCCCCCCCCCCCCCCCCCCCCCCCCCCCCCCCCCCGCCCCCCCCCCCCCCCCCCCCCCCCCCCCCGACACTCATGCCACCCAAACTCTTTTTACCCGACATCATATCATAATATCTCTAAGAATGTCTTTTCTTTGTTAAGCTATATGAATAGAAGTCCTTATGATCGATATTTTAATGAAATCCATTAAATATGCAAAACAAAATGACATGTACACTGATTGAACATAATTATTTACTAGTGTTTTGTCAAAATTTGGGTAAAAAACCGACAGGTACTTAATTAATTAACCGAGACAGGCATTAATTAATAATCAATTAACCACGCCTGCAGCGCCGGCCATGATATAATATTTTATAGAGTTAGAAATAATTTAAATAAACGTTGCGATAACAAACAAATAAATTTAGAAAAATTGTCTAGATAGTTTTAGGAATGTACAAGAAAAATAGAAATTTAGTTTTAATTAGTGTTCTCTCATTTAATCTTTAGATGTATTAAATGCCACAGATTATATTAATTAATAGACAGTATTCAGTAATAATAAAACAAATTTCTTTGATGTTTCTTTTTCTCCCATACGAAGATTAAAATGGTAAAACTACGTTCTGCAGTACATTGTACGATTAGTGAGGGTTATTATGTATATGACAATAAATAAATTAGTGTAAGATTCATAAAATAAAATTGTTACTATAGTGTATACATGTATAGTTACAAATTATATAATTCTAAGTTAATTTATATAAAATGGCACTGCAAGCGACAATAAAAGTATTCATAAAAGATTCATAAATTAAAATTGTTACTACAAAACTAATTGTAAGATAATTTTTATAAAATGGCACTACAAGTGACGGTGTCTATAAAAATAACTTTCTGATTTATTAATAAAATATTTCAATAAAAATGTTGTAGGTTAACAAACTATCAAACGGTTTTCTAAAATATATTTAGAGATATATAGTTTTACATATTCCACAATATTCTACATAAACCTTTTAGTTGCAGGATTCCGATATACTACTTGATATGTTCGCCATTATTTAATTAAATAGTATCTATATTTCATAGGATGTTCCTGAAATAAGTTAGTTTCTTACCAACAATTTCATAAAAGTATTTATTAAAGTAATGATATATTAATTATTCATGAAATAATTATAAATAGTTTCAATAGAAACAGATCACCTCTATCACCAAAGTCAGATCGATTTCTAATTGATTCCAGTCTGGGGAACAGAAACCTGTTGTACATTTTTATGTCTGGTGAATATGACGCCTGTTTCAGTAAGGTCGGATTTGTGCGTTGAAAGTAATTTTTTGTGAAATTGGCCGCGTGGGTGTGTGATTTGTCATAAATAAGTTTGATGTAAAGAGGCAGAATTGATCATCTTGAGAAAAACTATGCCGAAAATATTCCAGGACGTACACCTCATAATTAACACTACCCTCTAGTATAAGTTGAAAAAAAGTCCCTCTTAGTGTTACTGCTACAATTACCTATTTCATAATTTTTGGTTCAATGGTGAGCGGTTTTTAGTTGTAAATTAAAAACAAACTAAAGAGAGATATTTTGTACACAAAATAAACATGAAAGAAAGTATGGAATAATTTTTGTGGAACTTAAATAATTCTTAGATATATATTTTTGGATAAAAACGAACTTACTTCAGGAACACACCACAATTAAATTTTAAAATTCTAAAATTTAAAAGTCAATTTCGTTTAATTAATTAATTTTATGTTTACAATAGATTTTTTCCAGTTTATTGTTTAAATAATAATCTATTATACCTATACATAATGTACAAGTATAATAACATATATATTAAACATTATGATTTATTATCACATCTCAATAAAATTTTCATTTTAGAGTCTTTTTTAGAGTTTTTTTAAAAATTGTTCTTAAAAATAAAACTATTTCTTAATTTTATTGATAACATCATCATTTGATTATGTGGTCCATTCACCATTAACTTACAGTTCTTCCCAACATGTAACCATAGTAAGGATCTCCTTTAGAGAAGTGTGGTTGAACCATCAGAGCTGTTTCACGCATTCGTTTTGCTTCTCCAGTTAAAATTGCGGCATCATAACACTGACTATATGCATAGATGTCCTGTGGATATTCCGAAAGAATATCTTCCCACATCTGTTTGAAATAAAATTAAGCACAGTTAACCAAAATATGTAATAGATTTAATTTAATTTAATTTAATTTTAATAAAATATTTTCCACTGATGCATACCAAAAATAGGATGCTTAAAGTTTTACTTATCAGCCACTGATCAATCACGAAGAGTATCACGATCGTTGTGGCTACTCTGACCAATACACATAATTAATTTAAATTAAAAATCAAATTTTGTTTTATTAGATTAAATAAATTTTGAAATATTTGGAGATTTAAAAAATAGGTGTACTCACTTAATTTGATAAAGTTAACCGTTAGCATTTTTTGGGATGTTTTCAATTTATAAAGATTGTAAATACAAATAAATATTCGAATTATTTTTGTTTCTTTGCAGTACATTCATTACTATATCACGTAGAAGACAAGCATTCAGTTCTGCCAAATGCGGTCACTTGACATATTTATATATATATATTATAATATCCGTTCAAAATTACCAAAACGGCTTCATTTCGACGACCTTGGGTGTAGTGAAGGGCCGCTTGTACATGACTCTTTTCCCAATTTGTTAAACGATCGCTCGTCAAAGACTTTTGCATTCTAACGATCCGATCTGTTGTGTGGTCGTCTTTGGTCGGCTGAGAGTAATCAATTTCATCTGATTCCATCGCAGCCATAATATCAATAAATGGAAAATCGGGATCTGCGTCAATCAGTTTCTCCAGTGTTCCCGCATAGCCGCCCATTTCAAAAGCCTTAGCATAACTGTAAATTTGGAACTGACAAGCATCGAATAATTTGGCGGCTTCATTAGACGGTGTGGAGAGTGGTATGCCAGCACTTTTCCATCCAGAGATGTCTCTTAAATGGGGCAACTCCATAGAAATGTATCACGTTAATTCTATAATGATAAACAGCATCATTATAGCATCATGAAGTCTGATAGTTTAAGAACTTTACTTTAAAAATATGTGATAAGTTTTTTATGACTTCTGTTTTCTCATAATTTTAGAGTTAAATGTGAAAAATATTTTCTGCAACAAAATGGAAATGCATAATATATACTATATTTATAAATTTAGCAGTAAGCTAATTATATACTTTACAAATAGATCTTATCACTATAAGAAATATGCTGTAAAATCGCTAGAACAATAATAAAAATACACAATTAAGAATTTTTTTAAAAAAGTGTTGCTAAACAAGATCGTCACATTTATCTTTTAGTCTTTTTTATAATTTGTGTGTTTTGATATAATTTATTGCGAATATACTGTTACCTATAATAAGCTGCTACGTTTATTTCATTAAAACATCATCCTCAACCTTTTCATGAGGAACATATTTATACACATAATATTAAGTAAAATTATTCATTCACTCACCTCAATCGATATAGTCAACAAAAAGAGTGGACACGTAAGCTTCAGAACCTCTTCTAACCCTCTTTTTGTATGTGTGTGCGTGTATAGTGTAAGCGGGTACGTGTATAAGTGCAAATACCTAAGTACAGAGAGCAACTAGTATAGATTATGAATAACTGCAGGTAGCAGTGTGACTTGTGAAATGTTTATATAAATGTAATGTATAGTGTGAAAAGATAACAATTTATAAAAATTAAAAATCATTCTACATATATCATGATAACATTTTAGAAAATGAATTCTGCTCTGCGCAGTGAAGAAAACAAGGAGACGAAAATGATTCTGAAATTATGCAGTTAAAATCAATAAAAAATTTGGCAAGTTTAAATTTATAATACACCCTCCAGTTCAGTCTAGACTCAAACTGTTCAGAATTGTTCAATTAAGCGATGTCATATTTCCAAACTTAATCAACTCTTAAATTAAGCGGAGTGCAAAGAGCGATTTTAATACTGTCACCAATATAAGTTTAATTCATTTCATATACAAAACAAAACCAAAAATTCAATCATAACCATTTATTCTTGACTGAACTTAATGACGCTTGTTAGAAAATTGAATGACGTCTGTATTAATTATGAAGGAATTCTTAATAGTGAATTATATTGTTAGACGTTTCATGAAATTAATGTACGGGTAACGAACAAATAGTGTGGCTCATTTTAATGAAAATGGAATATTATTTATTCTCAATACAATAAATATGCAAAATAATATGCAATAAATAATTTACATTCCTTCTAGAATATAATATAGTTGGAGTATAATATTATAATTAAATAAACCGATAAATCTAATATAAAACCATTCAATAGACTAATATAACAACAATAATTATCTGTTGTGAAATTAAAATCTAAAAATAAACAAAATATCAAATATACATAAATACATTAAAAAAATTAAAACATAAGAATACATAATTAGTTTAAAGAAAATATCTTTGCTTCTTCTAATACTATCAAAATTAAAAAAAAAATATTTATTGAAATTTTAAATAATTTATTTTGAACGGAAATATTTAAAATTTATATTTTATTAATTAAAAAAATAATTAATCCACCATATTAGTTAATATAAAAATTCAATTGGATTTTCAAATTACAATATAATAAAACAATATCATTTTAAAATACGTTTGCGATAATCTCAACCACGTTTCAACATCAAAATGAAAATTTCTTAAACCTTTTGTTTCAATCGCTATATTGATATAATTTTTAAAGACTTCAAAAATTTTGCATAACAAAACAATTCTTTAATTTTTAATTTTTAATTGATGTAAAACAAATGGAATAGAATTTCTGTAACATATAAATTGTTACAGTAATTATCTTCAAAATCAGCGAACCAATCTTTGCTTTGTTTGCTGTATAAACATTTTTTACAAAAGAAATTTGGCAATTTCTTTTTTGAATTGTATTATGACAAAGCTAAAATATTATAAGAAGAGATAAAAATGTCAATTATCTAATATTATTTAATAAGGCGGAGTATATATGTATTTTAATTAGATTAAAAAAGTTTTATGATAGGTAACATCCTTCTACATATTAAGAATTTTATTATCGATTATTATTTAGTTACGTTAATCAATATTAAAATTCACAAATAAATATAAAATTTAATATTGATGTTATATTCAGAAAAAGAAAATACATTCGAATCACAAACAATATAGATTCAAACAGACACTGTATTTTACTGCATCCATGCTCTACTTACCGTGTTTATAGAAGTATTCAACGTCTTATTATTAACAATTATTGTTAGTATAGGTATTATACTTAAATTAGTAAGCGTTTATAATAACTAGAAATAGGATAAATAAACACTGTAATAAAATACAAACAATTCTCAGCACAGATTATATAATTTTTTACGAGTTAGTATAATACAGTTAGTAAATAGAATAAGTACAACTAATGTTATTGATAACTAACTCACTTTTTGATGTGTGTCAATTATAGTATAGTATATAGGAATAATGAGGAATGGATAAAAATGATTACATATTGTATTAGTATTTGTTAGATGATATTACTATATAGTGCAAATATTTATTTTATTAAAAGCAATGAAAAATGTATGAAAACAAAGCGCTACATATTAAAAAAAATGCAATATTTAATTATTTAAAATGCTGGTGCTTGAGGAAGTCAAAAAAACGTCCATATTAAATAAAATAGTCTATATTTAGCATATACATAATGATGTCTTCCAATTAATTAACTAACCAACTGCAGACATCGTAGCTAACATGAAGGTTACATGGTTACATTATTATTATCAAAAATAATTGGATTTAAAGTCATTTTAATAATAGTTAACGTAACCTTTACCGAAATAAATAAATTTTACTAGTAAAAATATTAAAATATTTATCGAAAAATGTTATAGAAAATTAATATCTATTGATAAAATTGGTTATAAAAGGTTGTTAACTTTTCAATTATATACAAAAAAGATTATTTGGGGGACAATCTAAAAAAGTATTTTGAAATAAAATAAAAGAAAATGTCAGCCACAACTCTAACAATTTAATCTAAAACGATTATTATCAGAAAACTTCTTATATACAATAAATGGAATAATAAAATAACGCAAAAAATGTTGAAAAAGTTTCCATCGAAATGGAATGTTATATTATTAATTGATAGTATACTGTCTTGATTAAGTAATTAATTAATTCATTAATTTTAATATTACAATTATTTCTTTACGATAGAATAAAAGAGGTAATAAAATTAATTACCAATTTTTACGAAGAAGGTGAATTCATTGGATTCAAGTGATTCTAAATAAAAAATATGAATGAGAGGTAAGAATTTGGCAAATATTTTTAGGTAAATATATATTTTATTCTGAATACTATCGAGATAATCTCTCGGAAAATAATTTGCTTTTGTGAGATCTGTACTAAATTATATGTAAATTAAAATTTCGAAACTAAATCTATTATTTAAATCTAAATTTGATTAGAAAGTTGATTTCTATCATCAAACCATATAGCAAAGAGTAGATTACATGCATTAAAAATATTCACAATACAATTTTATAACTTACGCGTTTGATAGATATTGGGTTGCATTCTAAAGTCAGTGCACTCGAAGCCACTGTTAAGCCACCAAGAAGTATGTGTTGCCACTTCTTGATAAGGGTACATATGAAGACAAATAGAAGAGTTAGCTCTCCAAACTAAATGAAAACAGTCCGATTTAGTAGAGGAATTCATAGCAAAATAATAGACGTTATCGGACAAGTTGGTAGTAGCCTTTGCCCACAACCATTTATTTAAACCACTGAATCTGAGATAATACCATTTGTTTTCAATCAACTGAGACAACGTGAAACCCTCGTGAGGTCCAATATTCTTTTCTGGATAAGTAACCCGTAAATTTGTGAAATTTTGTCCTAAGCTGCTTATATAAGTGGACATATATTCAAAGTTAGGATAATAAAAATTGGAATGAAATATCAATTGTAGATGCCGTAATCCCTGGGTTGTGTCATTGTTATCGCATTCTGTGAAATTAACGAATGTTGAGGTTAAATCTGGAAAACAAATACAAAAGTATGATCCATGTTTTTTAATTATACTATTTATAAACGAAAATCATAAAAAAAGTAATTAATTCGTACTCATTTATATTAAAAGTAATAAATAATTTAAAATTATTATTTTTTATAACACGTAAAAGTAAAAGTAAATTGACAACAAACCTTATATATCGGATATTCAAAAAAAACAAAAGGTAACCGTTTTAAAGATATAACTACTAAACGTGTTAATTATAGTTAAATATGCATTTCTTATTTGAATTCATACAATTCTTGTAATATAGTCATTTAATAATGATGCTAATAATAAAATGAATTTAATAATTAATTGCATTCATTTGTAAATGAGCATGACCTACCAGCAAACCCAAAGTTCATGTCATTTCATTTCAAAATTTCTGCAAAAACTTTCTGAAATGAAATGACGTGAACCTTTGGAATTTTCTATTTGATTAATTATGCTTTTGTTGAATTAGTTTTAGTTTGTGCGTTTACTCTACAATTATTTCAAATTGTATATTTTGGTAGTATATTATTTTATGTGTAATAAAACAGATTATACAAATAATAATTATTCACTATAAAACAAAAAAAGACAAATGAATAACTTTATTTTCTTAAAATAACAATCGATTTTCGTTTTACGCTCTTTAAAAATAAATTTTAGATTAATTTATGTCGTAAATTGTAAAAAGTTTCTAAAAAGAAATAGAAATTTAGTAAACTGAAGATGTTCAAATATAGAAACTGTCATAAATTTACAAATTATAACGATAATCTTTTAAAGAAAAAGTTTTTAACCTCCCGCAAAAAAATATTATAATGATAAAAATATTTTGCACAATAAAAGACAAAACTATTAACTAAATATCTATCTAAATTTAGATCTTTTTTTGGATACGTTTAAATATTTGACGGTTTCTATTGATCATTATATATATATATATATTCATTATTTGTAATTATATATGTTTGCCAAGATAAATTACAGCAAATCAAATATATTTCATCTTTAAAGTTGATAATTTAATTAATATTACATAATTCACCGCTAGATACAAGCATTTCAAATAAATTAAATTTAAACGTTACAAAACACGATCAATGAGAGGAAGAAAATATTCGATATGATACAGCGTGTCAGGGTCCCATAACTAACTGTATCGTTAAAATTCGTCTTATTTGTATTTGTTGTGGCAGCAAACTTTCATACAGAGAGTGTTTCATAAAATTTATTTTAACTCAATCTTTATTAGACAGAATAGGGTGACTCCATTTTTAAATATAGAGAAAACCGTTTACAACAATATTTATGCGATTATTATTGGATAAGTAGCTTCAAAAAGTACTTATCTTTCAAAATATCTTTCAAAATACTTATCAAAAAAAGGAATTTATCTTTCGTGTTCAATGCGTGTTCTTATATCTTATAATGGACAATGTTTTAATTATTTTACTAACTAATTTGAATAAATATTAAAGTCTGTACAGATTTTTTCACCAAATATATAAATGCACATAACTTTTCAGAAAATTGGGATTTTATATTACCTTCTGTAAAAGGTTTATTAATTAGTATTTATAGTGATTTGTGTTTTACTCTGGAGTTTTTGGTCAAATATTTTTTATCTATACTTTCTATTTAAATTAAGCATAGTTGCATTTTTTAGTAAACAATCATTTTCTGAATTATAATTTGTTATAGTTTGATTTTAATGTTAGAAATTTTGTATTAATTCTTTCGAAATTTATTATATTATTATTATTATAAACCTATTTATAATAAAATAAGATACATATGTGCCGACATGGATGTTTTAGATTCATTTAAGTTTAGATGTCGGGGAGAAATGCAATACATTGAAGCTTTAATTATTTCAACGAAAAAGCATTTTGATAACATTTTATTCTTATAATATCAAAACTGTAGAAAAAATATATATTGAAAATTCGAATTAGTTTAGGTATCTAAAAGAATAAATTTATTGTAGATTTTATAAAACAAACTTGAAGTAAAGTATGTGTTTGTAACAACGTATACGAATAATTTGATATAATATTTTTGGAATTATTTAATAATTTAATTATGGAAAAATAAAATGAGAATACTTACTACAAGTAATTAAGCTAGTCATCCAAAATTTTAAAATTACTAAAATAAAAACGAAAATGACCCACATAATGGAATTTTAATGGGTTCTAGTATAAATTTTGAGCTTTACATACTAACTTGTTGCTAATCAATAATATTACGTATTCTAATTGGTTATTATATAAGTTATTTGAAAGACCAATAGCATACGTTATGTTGTAAAGCAATGCATTTATTTTATTGCATATCTTTTACAATAAAACCAAGTCTACATTGCTATAAATGTATATTACATTAACTTAACTAATTGTTGTTTTTAATTGTATGCAGTTAAATATATTATGGAAATAAAAACTTATGAATGATTCAAAATATAAAAAGCATCACTTAATATTGAAAAGACATTAGATAATAAACATTATAATAGATATATAAATGAGGTCCAACAATTATTCTACCAAGTATAATTTAAAAACGAAGCATTTGGTTAAATTGTGTATTAAGCATCCTGAATTTTTGGTGACGTACTATCATTCAAAATAGTAACACCAATGACACACAAAGTTCAATAAATTGATACTATAATTAGGTATTTGTTTAGATATTGGTACGGTTTGCTGTTATCCAGCTCGATCTTTGTTGAAAAAATTGATTTTATTAGCTTATATAGTCAATTTCGATGTGCTGAATTCAGAAAAGGTTAGGTGCAATTTTTTTTGATTATTCTTAATATTTTATTTTCGAATTCAAAATGGCCTTCATTTTTATCTAATTTTTCACAAAAAAATGTGTTAGTAATTAAAATTTCCGTAATTCTGAATGTTTTTCATTATAATAAAAAAATATAATAGGTGAAACTTTATTATCTAGTATATATCTTTTGATTTACAAACGTAGTCTTCCACAGATATCACGTCATAATTCAAAATGGCGACCAAATTATTATTTTACATATAACTTATAAACTAAAAATATTTCGGAAATAAAAAGGATTTAAAAAAAGTTGCATTTACTCTTTTTGAAGGCAATTAAAAAGAAATCAGGCTAATCGCTCAAAGATTAAATCATGTAGTATAAAAACAATTATGAAAACTACCCAAAAGTAGTATAAATATTATAATTTTTAAAATATTATAACAAAACTTAATATAATTTATATTTATAAAAAATAGATTTACAAAAAATCTTTTTTTGTTAAAATACAAAATTTATTTATTTGATGCAGCACAATAAATTTTATACAATTACTTGAAAAAAATAACATTACATTTCAATAACAATTCGCTAATAATTAAATAATACTACTAATAAATAAATATAAGAATAAAGCTCAGAATTAAATAAATGTCAAGCAAGCAGAATGTGTTCAACACATTACAAAAAATATTAATTTGACATCAAATGTGGCTGGCTAATCATTGAGATTTTAAAATGCTTGAATGTTGCGCAACATAATATTATTTAATAACAGAAAATTTACAAAGTTATTTACATAATATGTTATATTAAAACATTTTGTATCTTTAGTGCAAACTAAAATGAAGATAAACACGTGGAAATTTATCTTTGGCCCAATTTGCAATACAGATAGACAATACAGGATAACATGGACCAATCTTTTCAATAGAAAACTTGCCCTTCGCGTTTGCATTATTTCCATTAGACACTGTGAGATAACCTTCAAAGGGCAGACGCTTTTTAATATAAGAATTGACGCAACCATCCAAAAGGCTCACAGACACATCCATCTTATTAGCAATTCTGGTGGCGCCTACGAGATGGACGACCAAGACTGCACCGCCCATTGTTGGTGGAAGTATTATTGGTGCGCTCAAGAGTACACCACCAACCTTCCCAGTGGATATAAATCGCCACCTGGCATCCTCCACATTCGCAATGTCATCCGCTGTTCTGAACCAGCAAGTAGCGTCGGCCAAATTTGTATTAATTACTGATCCCTTTTTTTCGTGTCCAGGTAGAAAGTACTCTTTAGACAGAATTAAATGAGAGGAGATACAATATACAATATACACTAAAATATTAATTAGATTTTTAAAGTAGATCGTACCTTCAAAGTCCGTTTGACATGCCCTACTTTCCGTTTCAAGACCATCATTTTGCAGTCCTGTGATTAAAAAGGAAAAGGGCTTTAGATATCCTACTTATAGATTATTAATATTTTTCATTTCATATTCACACATGAAAGTCGAAATTTTACCGTCAATGTTTTCCGTTTATGAAAGTTATTATTAAAACCTCAAGTTATCAAAATAAAAAATGAATTCATCTCACCAACAGATTGAGTAGCTGTACTCTCCATTGCAGTACCCATAGTTTGTGTTTTATTAGTCATAGGTTGTTGACGACCTTCGCATAGCGTGATTACAGTTTTTATTTTCGTATCAAACTTCTTGATACGATTAATGATATTTTTTATTTGAGTTTGTATGACGTTAATTTTTGAAATAACAGGAGTAATCGTCTCTAAATTGGCAGTTAGCCGGCATGTTGTTTTAATCTGTTGTACTCTGTATTCTTTTAATAATCTTTGATTATCTTCCTGAGCAATTCGATATTGTTTCAGACTTTCTTCTTGTTCAATTTGCTTTGTTCTCAATTGTCTTAATTGCTCATTGTTCATATCAATTTCTGCCTGCATTGACCGAAAAAGTCGTTGAATTTCTTTTTGGGACAGTTCTAAAATACAAAAATAAGCTTGAAATTAAGAAATAAAAGAAAATCTTTTAAAATTTGCTTTTCATAATAAATATATGTAGTTCCACTAAAATATAAATAAAGTTGTAAAAAGTGTAAAAAGAGTTATGTGAAGGGCTTCTTATTTACAGTTATATGTGACGTAATTAAGAAAAACAATGAATGTTGTTTATTTAATATATAAAAATCAAGGTAACAACATTATTGTATGAATAATTAAAAGCAGCCTTTTATTTGTAATTTTATTATTTAGGAATTGCTATTTTCTAAATGCTCTCTGTGTAGAGTAGCGTCGTAATATAGAGTCATACGACTAATATAGAGACGCAATTGGCAACAAATAATATTGTTTCATATTACATTGTCTTATGATGAGTAACTTTATATGTAGAACTTTTAAGATTAAGTTAAAGATAATGTTCCCGTTTTTTGAATTATCAAATATAGCCTATTGTTACCGATATTTTAAAATTTGTTTTCGATAATTGATTTATATATATATTGGACGTTTAAAATGCAGATACAATATGGTTCATAAAATATGGAAGTAGATTAAGATACATAAAAGCATAAATAAACGT
>JAUZNC010057129.1:16341-51440 GCA_034780395.1 Vannuccia rotundouncinata | reverse complement strand
AACAAATTTCCCAATTAATATAACTTGTGCTAGTAATTTCGTTGTTTTCTATATTTATATTCACTAACATCGGGATATTTGCTATAATCTTCTAAATCTTACTTCAAAATTACGGAAAAACTGTATTTCTTTGTAAAGTTCACATATTCAAACAAAAATTCAATGATGATTGATTTATGTGATTTATTAACATTGATATTTTAAAAAGTGACATTTTAAAAAAAAAAACTCCTATTAATATTAAAATGCTTGTACATACATAATTTTAATTTTTAAATGAATTTGTTTAAAAATGATTTAAATAATTTTTTTGAAATTTTATTAAATTTGCTAATTATAGTTTCATATGAGATTTGTATGAGATATTTACAAAACTCATATTTAATATAGACATTTACAAGACTTGTATAGATGTTCACAAGTTGACTCGTTTACAACTTAACCTGTTTATGAGTTGACTCATTTACGAGTTGACTGGTTTACGACTTGACCTGATTTATGGATATGTTTAAAAAAATATTTTTAGAAATATTCCTAACACCTATGAGATTTTGCAAATGTCTAGATTTTTTACATCTATACAGATGACCATATTGTTAAATATTGGAAGATTGTTACATTTGATTCTTTACATTAGACAACCTTTCCCTAAATACAGTAACAAAACTTGTGATGCTCTTTTTTATTTATAATTATATTATATTGTACTTATGTAATGTACCAATAATATGTAAGGATTGATGAACAGACATATTAATAGCACTAAGTTACCTAAATTATATGTATATTGACATGTTGTGATTGGAATGACTTCAAAACTGAAAAAATTACAAGCATTTAATTGGTAGCTTTATAATTTATGATTATATAATTATCACACATATATAACCTAGAATATTTTACTTCTTTTAAGTTGTACTTCTTCTAAGACATTCTAAGCAATGGAAAATGACATATGGAATTAAGATTTTTTAATAAAAAATACAATGATTATTATTTTATAGTCAGGCAAAAAGAAAAAAAATATGAGCCAATTAATTTATTAAAAACTAACAATACTTACTTTTTTCAAAAAATTATGCATTTTTTAAGTAGGTTAGCGATAAATAATTAACATCACAATATAAAAAAAACTTTTTCCTTTTTACTCGGCATTTTTAAAAAGGTAGCCAAATATTTATAGTGAGCGGACATATAAATATTTATATTATTTAAATTTAATTCAAAAAAGATTTAGACTTTTTAAAATTTATAATTTGAAATCATTATGTTAAAAAACTAATTTTAATATTATTTATGCATAAAATTGTTTCAAAGTTTAATACCATAGACACCAATTGTTTTCTTAAAAAGCGGCTTTTTTAAAGTATTCGTTTTTTATTAACTATTAAAATTACTAATCATGGCAGCAAAAACCGATATGGAACGAGTGGGCCTCTTTCAAGAAATGCCTTATCATACAATTGGAGATCCTTATGTGGCCCAAGAAATACGAGACCGCAGTGGAGCAGCCACAAAGGGAAAGCAGATGCTACCGGGATGTCCCAAATCCAAAAGTGCAACAGCAGATGGTTATTTTAATGAATTCCAACGAGTGTTTGGTGGAGAAGGATATTCAGACAGAATTGGAATGCTTCGAAAAAATCGTAACAAGGCAACAAAACTTAATTTGGGAAAAGAATGGATTCCAACAAGTTTTCCAAAAAGTTACTCAGGTATTGGCAGTACCTATGGAACATTTGGAGGTGTTCTAGATCACTTTAGTGGAATAGCAAGAGGTAAGAAAGAAGCATCTAGTCTGGGTAGAAATATTTTAACCAACCCTGGAAAGAAAGGAACTGGATATGGCTATTCAGATGTGACATTTAATAAATATCCAGAATATGCTAGTGAACCTTTTACTAGAACACTAACTTTGGCAGCTAAAGACAATGCACTACATGAAAAAAGAACACTTGGAAGAGGCCCATTTCAACTTAATATGCACCCTGTTGAATATTTTGATTCAAACCCATATAATTCAGAAGGCTTCAAGACAGGAACCAGGTCTGCTCCACCATCAAAAGCAATTTCAAAACCATTTTTTCCATCTTCTCCTGCTAAAAGACATGGGGGTATGAAAGCAGGAACAATCAGTTCTTTCCCTCAATATGGCTCTTCACCTTATAAGCCAAGTACTAATTTTAACAGAAAAGTTCATGTAGTTAATTCTACTGGGAAAACATATGTTCCTGTTCCTGGACCAAAGACTACTCCACAAAATTCTGTACTTTATCAGAATGTCATGAGAAGTCTCAACTCAACAAATTATCACTCTGTTCAGAGAGTTATGTCTTATTAGTAAACTAAAGAACACTTTATTTTATTGTGAACTTACAGTCAATATCTTTATATAAAGATTACCATCATTAACTCTTTCACATATTCAAATGATATTAATAAATCCTAAAAACTTATTTTCTTTATATTTACATTGCTGAATTATACATTTTACAGTAATTGATGTTAACAATCACATTTTGACTTTATATGTTCAAACTAGTTTTTATTCTAGTCTTTTTTAAATGCAAACCCAAACTGGGTTCTCCTTTATATTTACTGTTCTATATTTTACTTTTAAATTTATATTTCTTTTTAGTTTAGTTGTATTTGTATTTCACAATTATTTCAATCAGAGTATTTATTTCTATCTTTATATGTCCTGCATATACTCCAAATTTATATTTTATAAAATCACTCACTGCTTTTAATATTAGTATTTTATGTATAATACATAGTATTGATGTAGAGCTATAGAGCTATATTATTTGTCTTTTAATTTATTAAGCTATTATTTTGTTCAATATATTTTTTCACTGCTTTATTTTTTTTTATTTTCTTTGCTCTTACAGAGATCTATTTTAATTAAAGGTTTTTAATTGCATAAAAATTTTATTAAGAAGAATATTTTTTATGTTTAAAGCTATTTTTAACAATAGAAAAATAGATAATTAATAATTGAAAAATACATTGCTTAAAAATTTGATCATGATAAAAAATTCATAAATCAGTTATTGAAAAGAAACATTTCCAAAGTCAATGAAATACTAGTTTTATAATATTAAATTTAACTTGATAATATAATCATTTATCATTATTAATTATAGTAATGCTAATTAAATATTAATTCTATAAGCATTTTTGAGAACTTTTACATTTGTAGTTAATTCTTAACATAATTTTGAAACAGAAACCATAATCTATAAAGCTTATATTTTTCTAAATTAATTATATATAAAATATTTTTAGTAATAATACAATAGTAACAATTTTCTTTAAATTAGAATAAAAGTATAATTTTAATACAACATGTTCAATTAACAATGATTTTGAGCATAAATTGTTTTGATTTTTTAAGATAATTTAGTTATAAAATCTTTGATTAATTAAAAATATTTTGATAACAAAGAAATCATGATAACAAATTTGTATAGTTATTCAATTCTTAAAATTTTGTTTTGATTTATAAAAATTGTGTTATGTTTATTGTTACATTTGTTTTATGAAATCATCCAACTATCTATAAAATATCTTTTAAGCTGAATTCGATAATTTTAATATCTTTCTCTGTGTTTGTTTTATATAAAAGTATAAAAAAAATTATATTCAAACATTTATATATTTAGTTCATTTTTACATTTGGATAATATATGCATATGAGTGTATAAAAATTATATTTGGTACTGTTTTATTTCAGTGATGATATTGACCCATCACAATTGATTTTAATTTTGTTTTACAAAAACGTTATTTTATGTATCTCATAAACATTATACAAATAATTACAACTTACAATAATTATAATTACAACAAAATTAATGCATTTAAAATTCTTAGCCAGTGTGTTAGTCAGATAAATTCTAATTTATTGGTCAATTTGAAGTTATAGACAGAGTATACTTTGATCAATTTGATGTTATCTGTTTAACCCATCAGTTAAGTATTACCTTTTATATTGCAGATCTAGTTTTAGTTATTTATGTAATGTCAATGATGTATCTATAATTAATGTTTAAGAATTATAATATATGTTATATATAATATTTTTTTTAAATACTACTGTTATCTTCAATTTAGTAGTAAAATTATTTAGTAGCTTATTCATTTGTTTTTATTTTTGATTTCTAAAATTTATTGGAAACTAAGTTTTGAATATACCTTGGGTATTTAGAATTAACATTTTGAAATCTCAAATGTTTAATTTGAAATATTATTACGATATATTAAAATAAATCAAATTTTTCTGCATAGGTATAGGAATGTAACTATATATATACTAATGTAATAATATATTTTCATCTGGTAATTGAACAATATGGATTAACTATTCTATACTCAATTAAATGTATTTCATATATATTAGATAATTCACCTATATTTCGAAAGCATTTGAGAACCTACGATTATTATTAAATTCTATATAATTTTGTCGCCATATATTTTAGCATTTAATTATTTCATAGTCACACTCAAAACAATAGAAACTATTTAACGACGATAAAAGCATGCAGTATATTTAATTAATTATTTTTTGCCGTATTCAATATTGTTTTATAATATTTATTGAAAATTCTTTGTAAAAATTTCCGATATAGGCACCATCCTTGTGTGAACAAGCGGTTTATTATCATTACAGCAACACGCTCAGAGTAATAATAACACACATAATTCCAAAGAAACATCATTTATGTTTCCGTTTCAACAATTATGTATATGTTCCCGATTTTACTATAGGTATACTCAGAATTTAAATTCTTCACACAATTTAACATGATGATTATCCTACCTATAATACGTGTATCATATTGCATTGTTAAATCTCTATGCAATTAAATTAAAGGTTTAAATTATTAAATTTATTATGAATCATTTAGATCAATTTATACAATGAAAAATAATTAAAAATATATACCTATAGTGCATTGAAAAATTTCCTTCTATATACAGTTTTGTATATTAAATAATTGCATAATTACGTGTTAACTTAATTGTGTTATACTTATTATTAGGTATTCTATGAGAGGTATTGTTTTTGATGAAACCAATGACTTATACATTATTATATTATTTATCTAGACCGATAAACTGACCAATGTTCAATAGTAATAAACATCCGCGAGGAATATATCTCTATCGATAATCAATAAGAAATTCATGGCACCATAGAAATTGACTTTGTTTTAATATTGCCTTTACAAAATTGAAAATTGGAGGAAAGCAACATTGTTATGTTAGTCAATTTCTATGCATGGGGTACACATTAATGCATTTCAATTATATACGGTATAATAGATTCGTTTTAAAGTGGGAATTCAATCAATATATAATGATCAAAAGCTGATTGAATTCCCTTTTTAAAACGAAACTAGTACCCTATATAATTGAAATGCGCTGTGGACGTTTTTTATGGTCAGTTTACCGTTCTAGATATATAATATAGATAGGTAAATGGATGAAACCGAATATATCTATTTTATAAGTACTTTTAAAAATTTTTAAAAATTTTAAAAATTATTTTATGTAAATAAATAATAAAAAAATATAAAGGATCAAATTTATTAAAATCGATTTCGCCTTATCTGGATTTCTAATTAATTTGATAGAAAAAACTACTTAATTAAAATGATTATATTGTCCAAATAGTAAATCGTGAAATGCGTTCAGATCACATCGAACATTTTCAATTTGCAATTATAAATTCATTAACAAAGTGTTTGACTAATTTAAATTCAAACAATTCTAATTATTTTCAATAATTTTGGTAAGCTTAAAGTGTAGGTACTTTTTAAGAACTTATAATTTGTATAAAACTACAAGTAATTGATTTCATTTGTAGCTTCTAAATAACAAAATCTCTATTAGTGACCATATAATGAAACATTTTTATGTCGTTATAAATATTTGGTTAGGTATATCGAACGTCAATCTATTACGATGCTTTTAATAGAATCATTTTGCGGTAAAACAAAAACAAGTTTTTAATTTTAATTAGTTTAATATTAAGACAGTTATTAAATTCAATTTTTTATTGTATTACAAATATAATTTAGAACGATTTAATATTTAAATTAAATATTATACTGTATACGCCCTAAATATATATAGTCAAAATTTAGGTACGAACTCACAAGACTACGCAAGGGCATTGAACGAAGGAAGATGAAGTACTTTGGACATATTCTCACGTAATTATTATCTGCAGCGCTAATTGCGCCTCCTAACATAACGGAATGGAATACTAAAAAATGGTGCATGTGCTAACTAACATAATTGCATTTTTTATAATACGTTTTATAATATAAATTATTACATTCACTAATGTTCATTAGGTATTCAATGTGTAACACCGCGATTACTTACTGTTTATATACATATAGTTTAATATAGTTAGTTTATATAGTTTATATATAGTTTAATTTAAAATATATTATTTGTTTGAAGATAGGTAAATTTTTAAAAGATAAATTTCCACAATATATTAATATTTTTCGTAAATGAATGAAAATTATAATAGTAGATTATTATTTTATGTAGATTATTTTAAAATATAGTATTATTATTTTAAAATTTTATCTTCACATATATATATTTATATTTTTCCTAAATATCGACAATATGAGTTACTTTTTATTTACCAAAAAATACATCATATAAAAAAAATGAATAATTCTGCGAGTTATTGTTGAAATATTTTTTAATTCTTTTAAAACTTTAACAATGTGTATTTGAATTTGTCAACTATTATTTTTAATAATTAATTTCTTCCTGATGTTTGAAAATATACCACAAAATCCGGATTTCGCGCCAAAATATTTGCAAGCCAATCAGAAATAAGCTCCAATTATCGTTAACAATTTCACACATACAGTAGTAGTTATAATTCATCAATGAAGTATACTTACCTCAAGTTGAAATTCCTTTTTATAAACAGCTCGACACACTACACGATTATATAAAGCTATTGTACATTTTCGAAGTTGGTCGTGCGGTAATGTTGACTCAAGACCATTTTACAAACATACCTTTTTACCTGCTATACCCGTCTTATGCACACGTGTTACGCTCTCCACATCATTTCTTTGTGCAAACAGTGATGTGTATTTAACAAGATATTACTAAAACAAAAGTTAGTTCTCAACAATATCTTCAGAAACGATGAGAATTCATCTCTTCTTATAGAAAACTACAAAATTGTACTTTTGCTTTTAAAGAAAAACTTTTCAACATAATATTCATTTATTTGTTCATCGGGAATTATTAATATTTTTTATTTTAGTTTTCTACTCAGCTATCAGTTCATAGTCCTGAACAATGACAGTGAAAGGTGTCACACTTATTTTCGTTTTATTTTGTTGTTCGTGGCTTTGCAATGGAGCAAATACAACTTCAGAATTGGAAGAATTACAATTTGGAATGTAAGATAATAATGGTCTAAATTAAAAATATATTATTAATATATAACTACTGGATATTTTTTATCAAAAATAAAGTGTTAAAACAAATGAAATGTTCTAAAATAAAATTTAATTTGATATTTTTAAAATTTCTATATCGTTATCACTTTCGTCATGTTTTTTTTACTGATGCCAATATTCTCAGTAAATCGAAATAAACTTTTCTTTTAAGCATTTTTTAACAGTGAAAAGTGAAAAACATTTAAGATATTTGTATATAAAAGTTTTATGATTTATTTTTTATAGATAATTAATTAACATTTTAAATATTTGATATACATGCCAATATGATAAATACTTTGAAACTGTATAATATAGAATTGATATTTTATAGATTCAATTTTTTTGTAGCAATATCGTTGAAATAAAACATCTTTAATTAACAAACAATTCTCTTTAAATATTTGTTAAACACACACCTAATTATTTTTTCTTTGTGACAATTTTTTCAAAATCTTAAAATCTTCATCCAAATATATAGATATAGAGAGTTGAGTAGATAATCATTGAAACTATATTTTATATATATTTAAGATGTTTGAAGGAATGCAGGCTTAATGGTTGAAAATAATTTTTATATTCAGCTCAAGATTTTCCGGCTTTTAAGAAAAAATAATTACGTTTCTAAAACAATGTTTTAACACATTTCGGTGACTTAGCGGATTATTTTAATGTTTCAGTGTTCATATTAAAGATATTTTATTCTTTTTAGAACTAAAGCACTACTGATGAAAAAATATCTTAAGAGATGCAAAAAGAAATATCTTTCATGATCTTTGAACAATTTCTCTGCAGTTAAAAATAAATAAAAAATTATACTAATTGATGAGTATATAGATGAAAGTTTGAGTAATGCACTTTTTGTGTAATTATAGTTAGTCTAAAATACCTTTGAAAAAAACAAAATATTAATTATAGAATCGAATTAAATTAAATTCAAAAACGAAGAAATATGTATCTGTATCTATAAATTGATAGCTAAATGAATTTAGATTTATTTTGTTAATTTAACGTTTCAAAAATTAATGAATTTTAAAAGAATTTCTCATTTTGTATTAAATTCATTTGAAATATAAAAAAAAATTATTTCTATGTATTACATTTTCGTCATAAAATCTTATTTCCAAAAAATTAATAAAATATACAATAACTTAAAATTTAATTAATTAATTTTCTAAACTATTGTTTTGAATAAAATCAATATCTTAAATCATTACATTGTCTAAATCAATCAATGTATTTTTTATATAAATATGATTTATTTAAAAATGTATTGATTATCATTCATATTTCAATATTTCAATAATTTTTAATTTCGTTTTTATAATGAGATGTGGTTTAAAGTATATTTTAATGATATATACATATATGATAAATATTTTAAAGTATATACAACAATAATCTTATTATCATATTGTATTTAAATTGGACAATTATGTATTATAACGAAAGATAAATAGTATATGATTCTATTATAGGTCATATTTGGACACATTAAAAGTAATATTAATTTACAATGAAAAACATTTTCAATTCCTCCATCTGATTCTTAATTGAATTTAGCCCGCATAGTGGTATTAGTACAATTCAGAGTTAGACCATATTATAGGTACCTATTATATCTATAATGCGGTGAATGATGACGCAATCTTTTGAATCGTCATTGACCGTTTGACATTATAAAATACATCTTACTCAATTATTCACTAAATATTTATTGAACAATGTATTTACAACGGAAATTAACCAATTATTTGATGTTTTATGCAATAATTTTTGTAAACAAGGTATCTTAAAATATGATTTTGAGTGCTAAACTATTTTATTTTAGCATCATTCAATATAGCAGAATAAACAAATATTTATTTTTTCAATAGTTTAAATATCTGTCCACAATTTTGTTTGCAAATTAAATTTTAGTACATAAAATGAGTAAGAATTACATTTTATAAGATTAAATAACTTATCGAGAAAATATTAAATTTTTCAAACATAAAACTAAAATTAAAGACTTATTATAAAAGTTAATTTTTACAAGTTTTAACAAATAATTTTTATAGCATTTTGCAATTTCGTTACCGCGAACTGCATCCAAATTGTCGATGGTAATGTTCAAAAAGACGTGTTTCAATCATTCAGATTACAATATATTATGCAATTACCATTATATGCATTCTAATAACCATTTTCTACTTATTACACAACTAATGAGTGTGATTTAGCATTAACTGTATTCGTTTTAACGTAGTGAAGTATCTGCTAACAAATTATGCAATCATTTTAAACTATATACATTGAAATGAATTACAAATATTCATTTTTCAACAAAAAGAAGCATCATGTGGGTCTGGCTAGTAGAAGGGAGAGTTGAGAGAAGGAACCAGGGAGGACAGCGGCATGTGAGAGTTGATGACGAAATGCTTGAAACAATTTTGCGCATCGCTAGAGTTCACTACATTGGCAAGATTAAACGATCAACTAAGAAGAATGTTGCCAAATAAGCCTCAAGTACATGCCACGACAATTCATAGACATCTTCACCGGGAAAGATGCGGACGTCCCTTTTAGACGCAAAATTCCAGCAAGCAAAGAACTACGATTTCAATACGCCACATGGTTTACTCACTTACCAGTGAATGTCAGAATAGTGTACATTGATGAATGTGCCTTCAATGTGTACAACAAGGAGGAATCAAGGGAGAGCTCCTATAGACGAAAGAGTTCGGCAGGTTATTGGAGCTATAAGGGCCGGAATATCAACCTCATACTGGATTAGTATACTTCGATCTTCAGCAGCAAACAGTGGATCATAATAGGTACCAAATATATATTGACCACCTGATCGATGTCGAAGCTGCTCCGCGCTTTCCAGGTCCGGTAGTTATCGTATGATGGAGTTACCGTATGATGGTTAACATGATGGAGCAAGACCGCACCTCAACACTACTCTACCACCTGAGCATGAAGATCGTTTTTTGATTCGTACCCTATTCCCCTACAATCCCTTTTTGAACCAAGGAAAACAAGCCAACAGCTGTTTTGAAGCAGCTATCAGTAGACAATTGACGCGAGAGCTGTACGGGATGAAATCATCGACGCCAACAATCAACGAGTTGCTCAAGGTTAAACACAAGAACAGTGGCGTTCAAGAATTCTGATGAGACTGGGAAATGAAGCTATCAATGAAATTATTCAACTTAAATGCACAAACTGGTGTCTGCGGGTCAATTGTTTCTTTCCAAAGAGTTTGGCAAGACAAGATATTGATGGCTGAAGATTAACAATATTTTTGTTATAATGATTATAGTATTTAGTAAATTGCTAGATAGTTTTGGTAATTTGATTGATAATTATTTGTTTCTTGTATGTTGAATACAAATCTTGTTTTATGATTATTGCTTTTGGTAACAAAATTTGTCATTTGGTAACGAGATTGCACAATTTGGTATTCTAATTGATAGGGGTAAACTGAATATTACTTTTGGTAAATTTATGCTTTAATTTTAACTATCCGGTAACGGGATTGTTTGTCGTAGTTAGTTGGATGCAGTTCGCGGTAACGAGAAAATGCAAAATGCTATAATTTAGAGTAAGCAAATAATTTACGAAAATACATCTTATTAATATATTGATTTTATAAAATTATATTTTAATTGAAATTTTAAACGTGACTCGCTTTCACATATTTTTATTCATAATAAAACGATGCAAGTTTAAAATTTAATCAAATCATCAATCCATTCAAGCTATATATTAAATATTGAAATGTGTATAGTTGCACATTGTATTGTCAAATATTAGTACATTTATATAAACTGTTCAATATGGTTATATTAAACATATCATTTATTTTTTAATCACTATATAAGATAATACAAGAGATATAACACAATTTTTGTCTTCAGTGTTTAATTTATTCTATTTCATTTCATAAACCATTTCTAATACGGTTCACTGCAACTAAATAGATCTAATTTATTGAATTTCATATTTCGTTATATTTATCGGAGGGAATTCTAAATTTTATTTAGTTGCTTATAATGATATCTAATAATTTCTTTGGAACTGATTGACACGAAATTATATATATATAATTAATTGATTTTAATAAATTTAATGTTTATTTTTAATTTAGAAAATTTCCTTAAAATTCAATGGTGAACACTGAATTTAGGAGAATCTCTGATATATGTGGGTTAAGACTTGTAAATTAAGTTCTATGGAACAATAATTTTAAAATATATAAATTTCAAATATTTTTAACAAATTCAAGTTAATAGAACATATTTTGTGTGATTCTCCTAAATATATAATATATATGCATGTAATACTGTGTCAATCAGTTTATTTAGAATCGATTAAATGGTATTAGCTATAAGAAATAAGCGGGGGGGTCGTCTACCCTTTTAAGAATAATTATTGCTTAACAAGCTACAAGTTTGTCCTTTGGTCTTTTGAATGAAAATGAATTGATGACGTAACAAAAAATGAAATACAAAAATCCATTAATAACACAAAAATAATTGATATTTTAAGGAACGCAAACATATTTGTTGCATTTTTAAAGTTACAATCTATTCAACAATTCTATTTTTAATTTTGTAAAACGTTTTCAATAAGATTCATTTTAATTTCATTCACTACTTTTTTATTTTTCTTAGGCCCAACGTATGCGCTTATGAGAGCTCATCTCTAAAAGCCATTCGAAGGACGGATAGGACGCCTTACTACCGTTTGGTTCGTGTTTGGAAGCCCGACTGCTTCAAGAAGGGAAATTGGTGCCTCCAATATGAAAGACGGTAACCTATTTAGTTATAATTGAAAGCTAAAATTAATATTGACCATTTTATGTCTGTCTACTTTATACTCCCCTATAATTCATAGGATTGTCAATAGTTTATTCTCATTTTAAAATTTATACATTGTTGATTTAAATTAAATTTATACATTTAACATTTAAAAATTATACTATTTAACGTTAATATATAGGTACATATACGATTTTATTAAATATAGTTTATCTGAATGGCATACATTTATAAAATAATCAATTAACGCAATGCATTAGAACAATGCAGGCAGTTCTTGAGATAATAATATTGCATTTCTAATTGTGTTAAATTAATCATGGATCAGAAGATAAGAAAGAGGTTTTCTGAAAATACACTGGGAGGAGCAGAATGGTAAAATAAAGAAATAATTGTTTAATATTGTACCTGCTTAGGAATGGTTTATAATTAATTATTTAAAACAATTAACAAATATTTCATTTGAATTTTGTTGAAGTAATTATTTTGAAATAAACCAATATTATTTATATTTAACAATATTATTCATATTTAACAATATTATTCATATTTAACAATATAATAATAATTGAATACAAATTTAAAAACGATACATGCATACGATACAACTGATAAACTATAATTATAATATTTTTAACAATGATCGATAAAATTTAAAATCAATTCATTTCATTTAATGCTGACTATATATAGTTCGCAAACACATACAAAATTCTTTTAAACATATCTGAACCTTTTTTATGCTAAAACAATGTTGAGGAAACGATGTCTCTTGAAGCGGAAATTGAAGAAGTAGATTGACTTTAAAATATGAGAAATAGAAACCTTTTAATATTTGAATAGAAATGTAGGTTTTTATTTAATCACATATAATTTGACGAAAATCTTTTTATTAAAACTTATTTTATAACACTATTTTAAATCACCTATTCACTTTTTAATTCATTTGAATTAAAAAATTTACTTTGTTCCTTTTGAAGTATAGATTCGGTTTTAATTTTGTTTTATATATTTTTGTATTTCTAAAAATAATTTTTTAAAAATAAATCGAGATATTTATACTTTCTAATGAAATGTTTCTTAAATCCAAATAAATTATATCATATAGATTTCTTCGGCCTCTATTCTATAATCACAGAAAAACAAATATACAAAGTATAGCATCAACAATTAATGGAATATTTTACGATTTCGAAACGGCTAATAATTTTTCACAATCTTTATTTTATAATTTTCCATTACAGAATGAGAATAATTCAACAATTTTTCTTTTTTTAAAGAATGTTAAATAAATAATACAGTAGCTAAGAGATAAACTTTTGGAATAAAATAAAATATAATTCGAACAGAATTATAGTTTTTATGTTCATTAATTAATTACAGTATGATTTTCTCCAAAATAAATATTTCAGCAACACTATTTATAATTAAAATTTGACATATTAAAAGTTATTAAGTATTATTTAATAACATTTTAGTATTATAAGTTATAATTATACGAGAAACGCTCAAAGAACTTTACTGCAGTTTTCAAAGTTCCGTTTCAAAATCTCAACAACTTTTAAACTTTGAAGTTCTTATAAACAAAATACGGTGATCAACTATATAGGTACTCCAATCTGCCAATATTTTTCAAAATTTATTTAAAAAGAGTTATCAAGTGATACTAAAGAAAATCTTACTTTAAATTAAAAGTTCATTGTAGTTTTTAGTAGAACGTGGTTATATCTATTTATGTGTGTTATACAGTAATTTATACTTACATACATTAACCAGAAATTGTTATTAAAGAGCCAATACTATTAGCAATAGTTACACTTCATTTCAGAAAAAAAGTTTAAATTTACAAAGAATATGTTTACTGTTTAGATTTTTTTATTTCTAATGTATACGATTTTAAAATATATTTTTAGATATTTTAAATCGTTGATTTCTATTTAAAAATATAATCAATATTTAATTAATGCGCTATTTCGAAAGAAAGATTTTTATTATTTATAAATTAATAATGCAGTAAAATAACATACACACGACATACAATAATTATTTCATAAAATCAAAGAGCCTACCTCATAAGTTCGACGTGAAACTGTATAAATGTTATCTTCTTATCGATTTTCTCATGTGTTAAAATATGCCTTAATTACAGTCATAATAAATGGGTCCACCTAATTTATTCATTTGTTGTGTTATATTATACAATTAGTCTCTGTTTATTTAATATGAAAGTGAAAAATCAATTTCTAAGTAATTATAACAAACCCTTTTATTATCTCAACCATTAAAACAAAGAGTTTCATATGCGCGTGAAATTCGTAGTTAAGCTTGACCAAAGAAACTTTGATAGTGGGGGAGGTGGAAGAAAGAGGAACAATGTTTTTGAGTTCCCTTGAGATTATCTCAGAGTTATATGTATGCTTCGTTTGAGAGAATTATAAGGGAATCAAATAAAGTGTCCAGAAATTGTGTCGAATTAAGAAACCTAAAATAGAGAGTGTCCATGAAAGACCCTTTTAAATAATTAAGTTGGATATTATCTGTTTACGTCACTGTAAACCAGTTCTTAAAAATTTCTTTCAAAAACCTTTTTGGGAATTTTTAACTGATTGAATGTTTCTTGAGAAAAATAAGAGGATGTTTCATGATTCACAAACAAATGTTTTTCTTAAAATTTGTTAGGTAAATTGAGGCTTAATTTTATTTTTAATATTTTCTAAATGCATATCAATTCAATCTTTTAACATTTTTTATAGAAAACTTTTTTTTATTTCTTGTGATTTGAAAATTAATATTAAAGTTGTTAACTTTTTCACTAAATTATATTTTAAAAGAACTTACAATACGAAAGAAAAATTCCTCGTGTTTTGTGAATAATCACAAATAGATGTATCAAAGAGTACGCCCACGTAATAAACAAAATGTTAAAATAATACTTTTTGTTTTAATACTATGTAATAACGTTACTCCGGGCGCTAGCCATAAATAAATAATATATTTAAGGATACTTTTAGTAGTATCAAATTATTTATATACATACAAGCTTAATGCACAGGTTTAACACTAAACATTATCGTCGTCAGTACAGACATTTAATAAAACTTCCTTAAATACTATCTTGTTTTGAAAACTATTGAGGGAAAAACGAACTAACTACTATATGTCAATGAAAAGTATTTTCTCTAAGATATTCGTCCATATAACTGAATTATACAACGGTGATATTATTTGCAAAATACTTTTTGATAGTCAGAGTGGATGTCCACATACTTATGACCGGCCACTACAACTTGAGTCAGCAGTGATGAATCACAAGGACAGCGTCAGTTACAAATGTCCATTTAACAGGTTAACAAAAGTATTCTTCAGTTCTATATATTGTTGCCGAAAGTCGTCCAAAGTCGTATTTTTATAGTTTCGTTTTAAAATGCTTAGAATAGAAAAGTTATGCACCACTATGTAATTCATCGAATGTTTATGTAAATAAAGTGTTCCGGCATTGTAGAAAAAATATCTGTCCAACTTCGCAACATAATTTGTTTCTTTTTCAGCGATACTTATATACACATTCACACTTTATAAGATCTCAGCAGTGCATGGGAACACGGTGGGGTGACTGTATAATCTTGTTTATTTTCTAGTGCTAAAATTTGTGTTACATATTATTTGATTCATCACGTGTCAAATTTGTTTGATATACGGTGTAATATACTGGAAGGTTAACCTTCCATTTGATTTATAATTTGAAATTCTTTTCATTCTTAAATTTATCGGATTTATAGATGTTTTCTAAAAATAATTTGAAGCATTCTGTTAAAAATTAATTATATATCTTTAATTTTAGCTTCTGTAAACAAAATTTTTCGATTAGATTTTTAAAAATTTCTTTGTATACTTAATGAAAAAAATATAGATAAATAAATCTTGATTTTATAAATATGTTCCAGTGATTTGTTAGCTTCTATTTTTTTATCTATCATATTTATTAGTTCTAATTTATAACTTTAAAATACTTTTAATATTTAATGAATTGCAACCAAAGTTATTAGAAGTCAATCTAAACAAATTTTGAATTTGTGGAAGTTATTTTCTTTAGAGAATAAGAATCGATCGTCCAAGCAACTTAGAGTTATTTTAGAAACTGATATATTGATTGCAGATTAAACAATTTATATACACTTTATAAGGGTTTTTTTATCCAAAGATGTTCACTTTCTGAAGAATGCATGAACATTTAAATATATAGGGGTTTTCGAGTATGCTGAATCTGATTTTAAGAGGATCCATCCTGGAAAACCAAGTGAGCTTCCTCAAAATCGCGAAATCCAAGATGGCCGCCATCCGCAATTCAAATTTCGATATACGGCCAATACTTTGGTTCTATATGACTTAGAAACACGATCTTAGTTACAAAATGTGGGTTTTCGTGGTCAATAATTACAATTAAATACCTTTTAATACGGCAAATTGGTCCCAAAGCCACCTCCAAGAAACCAGATGACTACCTCCCATTTAAAACAATGATTTAATTTTCTAATATCATTTGACATGTGTGAACAAAGTCGTTGCAACCTTAAGATTTTGAAAAGACAGGAGTATGCATTATTGAACTAATATTTTGTCGTTTTAACGACAAAGCAAAGGTGTGTGTGGGAGAGACAACCTTTGAAGCACCGACTTCGTCCTGTGCAGCCGGTCTTGCATGCACACTTGATGAGTTCTTTGCACCACTTTGAAGCTTCAGTGAGGGTACACCACTATGGCAACCATATTGCTTCGCTGACTTGTTGCCATCACCACTCGAAAAGACTTGAAAGAGTTGAATTAGCCTTCAGGGCCTGTACCCAGATGTGTCCTGCTTGGTAGGCCGCACGCTTTACATGTTGTTGAAGGGCTGCACGTGATAGCGGGATGTTCCCTAGTTTCCGATTACCGTAGCTGAAGAAATGCTTCCTAGAATTGCTTCCTTTTAATTAACTGAAATGTTCGTGAGTAGAGCAGGACAACATATCTTCGAGTTCCTTCATGTCGGTTTTCGTCACTTCACGTGAGTTTCTGACAACGGACGAAATACTTATTTGATTTGTGGAAGTGTTTTCCACACTCCCCATCCGTTTTTCTTTGTAGTTGGTGGAGCTTAGTGATGACACGTAATTTGTATCAAAATTTATATTGCGTATGGCGGCCATCTTGGATTTCGCGATTTTGAGGAAGATTTAAAAACATTTATATTTATTTTTTACATGAAGTATTTCTAGTCTTTTGAAGGTTTTAAACTTTTTGTGTTGTCCGTGGATAACAAATATTGTAACATAATTATTAAAAAAAAAATTTAGGACTGAACTTGGATTGTTTAAATTGTTTGACCCCCATTTTACATTGTTTACCCACTTTTGGTACAGAAATAGTATCTATTATATAAAAAAGCTTTTCATTAATCTATATAACCTCCATTTAATTTGATTAATCATCATGTTTTATTCATAAATGTTCTAAAACGGTGTGAAAATTGACAGAATTAAAGAATTGAAGTAGGAAGGAAGTGAAAAGGGACTTTGTATAATTTATTTGAACCCATATATGGATAGCATACTGTTTACACAGCACTAAATTATCTTGTAAATATAGAACTTTCCAACAATTTTTTTTTTATTTTAGAAATTAAAAAATGTTTTGAAAATGATATTTTTTTTTCTATTTAAATAGTCTAAAATTAGATAATGTATAAGTGCCTAGATACAGTTGTTAGGAATGGCTTTAGTCTTGTTTGATATCTTTATTAAGAAGAATTTGTAATTATATTTTGATGAAGTAAATATAATATAAATGATCCCAATATTTTTGTCTCAGAATAAATTATTGGAAAATATTTAATCATAGCAAAATATCAATATTTTAGATCGAATGGTTATCGAAATGACGTTTTGAAGATTTCGAATTTTATTTCAAACTACAGGTTTTCATTAGATAATATTTTAATGTTAATATTCTAACACTATTTATTTATGTTAAAATAAAATTACAAATTAAAATGTTACAATTAAATATAATAAGTTACCAAGTATTTTCATAATCAATAATCAATATTCAATTACTAATTTTATTACTCCCAAAAAATAGTTCTGTATTATACTCCAATTTAAATGTGAATTTGTGTAATAAAAAATAGTAGCAGTTATATACAATTTATAAAAAATTTATTCTTTTAATACGGTAACTTCAATGTTTATAAATATGATATTTTTTTTATGGCCCTTCCAATGTTTTCAAAGCTTTGTAAACACTTAAATAATATTTTAATTATCCATAATTTATCAACTAAATTAAGTTATTTGACAACCTTCCTTCCTTGACAGGATTCACTATGCTACAGGAACCAGAACTGTTCTCAAACAGTTACCAAAGACTCGCTATCGATGTTGCCAACGCTTTGTCCAGTTGAAGGGCCACCTAGGATGTGTACGGGGTCAGTTTGTATAACATTTGTAACAAGCAGTTACTGTACTAATTTTTACTTAATTTCATATCAGAAATAAATATTTTTATAATATCGTAGAGACAAAAAGACAAACTTTAAATAAATTTATTAAAATATGATCTATACGATCCAATATATATTATTACAAAATATATCTTCGTTTGATCTCTAAGTCTAAGTCTCCAAAGTACGGTCTCTAAGTACGACATTGTTTATCATTTATGGTAATATATTTTAATCATTTAGCGTCATTGATATACCTATTTGCACAAATGCATTGTATTGAAGATTATTTTGAAAGAGTATTAACTACATATGTTCCCACATCACGAAGCTATTTTAGTCATTATTTCTCCACCAAACGCTCATTCATCGTCTACTTCTTATAGTCCCTCTTTTTATGTATTGATCCCCCTGTTATTCTTGATTTGTCGCCCCGCTCGCTTTGCTCATGGCAAGAGACAACGTTCAGCCTGCCGAAGGGTCACATGCGAACTTAAAAAGTTTAGGTCATTCAGAATGGGTCGAATTCCTTTTCGCGATTATTTATTTAAACTTCTGTTGAATTTTCAAGTGAATAAGTAGCTATATTGGAAGCTCGGTCATATCCTTTAGTTAAGTAAAGATGAAATCGGTCATTTTTCGGATCAGCGAATTCCAGCATTTCGCTCAATTTGTGACGAAATTCTAACTGAATTTTTAAGATTTCTTTTAAATTTAATTATTCTATTTATTAAATTTATATTTTGATTAGATTTTATAGTTAGTCACAATATTGAGACATAATAGATAGATTTTTTCAAAATCGCAACATAAAATAAAATAAGTAAATGAAAATAATTAACGTTTTTTTCAAAAGTTCACAGTGGATACAACTTTTTTAATTATCAAAATTTTATAAAATACTTGTTTATAATTCACCTCGTCCAATATTTAATAGATAATTAACGTAGTACATACATATTTATTATTATTAACCTTTTTTTTACTTAAACAGAATCCAACTGCGGTCCGCTGGCCAACAATTTCTGCGCTAATGGAGGCATCTGTTATGTGAAGCAGAATAAGTTTGTGTGTCTGTGTTCGAAAGGGTTTGTAGGAGGAACTTGTAATAAAGGTAAGAAATTTGAACAGAATTAAATAAATTTAAAAAATGGGTTTATGCATTTGATGAATTTTGTTTTTATTGAGTCATGTTGAAATTATACATACTTTATAATATTGGAAAGTATTATTTAGTTATAATTAAAAATGTTTTTTATGTTTATTAGTATAATTTTGTATTTCACTATTATCATTATTTTTTAATATCTCTATTGGGTTCTTTTCTTTCTCTTAAAATTTAAATAAAACAAAAAAAACAATTATGTTGTTGATTTTATTAATTTTGTGCCGTATCGGTGCTAATTATAAATAATACATAATTAAAACCTTTTAGTATACTGGTAGTCAAAGCCTTCCAATATTGAATATCTTTTTTAGACATTGTAAACATTGTCATCAATTTTATATGATAATTATATTACCTAACAGTAAATAAAATTTTACCTTTATACCCTAATTATGCGCCTCTAAATTAAATACCGCAGGTGGTCCTCGAATGACCTTTGCATTTACCGAGTTTACACATAGTCTATAAGCGGTTAATGATCGCAATTAGATACAACGATACCATTCCAGAGCCACCACAGAGACCCATTATCAGCTTAAATTATGAGCAATGCTAAGCGATTAATTGACAAATTATGCAGTTTTTTCTAACCGCAGTGGTCAAAACTAAATACATATATGAATGTCATCTAAACAATGGAGACTGTATTATACTCGGACTTCAGTATGAGACCGAATATACCCACCTCCAACCCTCTATTAGAAAGCTATTTATTTAATCTAGTTCGGAATGTGTGTATTATTGACCGGCTACCGAATTCTGTTGAGATTTATAAAATATGACATATTACAAAATGTGAAGAAATATTTACAACATTTAGTTATTTTAAATAATTTGTGAATATAAAATTTTTATAAATAAATCTAAAATATTCATATATTGTTTTTTTTTATAGTTTGTGAAATAATAAATTGTAGTTCTCACAAAATGGTTAAAATACATTTATATTTTTAAAATATTTAACTTCATTGCTATAAAATGAAATTATTTTTGTATATATAAAAAATTATAAAATATTTTGCAAGTATAATTTTAAAAATACTCTAGTTAATAATATGAACTTCATTTTCTGACTATATGACAACAGCAGATATTGTATACAAGAAAATTGAAACATAACTGGCAAGACATTAATACATTTAAGGCTTCATATCTTATCTAACTTACCGCATAATTGATTATTTAAAGTGCGATGGAATTTCAAGTTAGTTAAACAATTCCTTCTGTTCCAGTTTTCCAATATCATTTCAAAGGGAAGACAGGCTTTGTTAATCAATAGAATTCATTTAATTCGGTGCGTGTACGATAGGAAACTCTAAATTTGAGATCTCATTTTCATTCTTTACTTTAAAGATATATCTTTCCCGATACATTTTTATTAAATACTGTACCTTGTACACTAGAGTAACGTCAAACTGGAAGATCAAGTAATTAAGTTTAGGAAATATTTATTTATATATTAATTTAGCGTTTTTGTAAGATGAATTAAAATGCAATTATATTCTTACAATATCTAAAATAAATCATAGTTGGTTTCGAATGGGAAGAAAAAGTATTTAGAAATAAACCATTTATGTTATCATTGAATGGTATAAATTCCTGATTATATTTCCATAAAAAGGTGCATTTTTAAAACTTTTATTTAAATAGACATTATAAATTTACCAGCATTCCGAAAAGACTATTCGCTAAAATAAATTTTTTAGTTTATATTACCTTTAACCTGTTTATGTAAAGTTTATATTTTGATAGATATCGAAATTATTATTATTTTAGGATATTATATTTTCTCCCTAATACTTTTATTATAGTAAAGTATTTACAATGTGTTAAGTATATATTTTTTAAAATCCATTATAACTCCTTTGTGTTATAATTATCTTTATTACTATAGAAACGCCTAATTATAAAAATAGGCGATAATTGAACTAATTACATTATATGATTTCTAAATATGGAAGATAGAAATTATACGTTGTATAAGTTGGATATAAGTTGATATAACCTCCCAATATTTATCACTCAATTAATTTCAAAATATTTCATTATTTTATTGATTATTTTAAACACTGATATTCATAAACTATAAATAAAAATTATAAGAGATCATAATTCTCAAAATATAAGAATGGTATTTTCAATTATATGAATAATAGAGATATAACTATACAATACATTATATAGAGAGAGGAAATCATAGAGTTATAACTATACAATATATTATATATAGAGAGGAAATCATAGAGTTATAACTATACAATACATTATATAGAGAGGAGATCTAAGTAATTTTATGTTTTACACAAAATTATCCGCTACGGCTGCTATCTATAATTAATTTCCACTTGCGCCCTTTTACTAATTTAATAAAGGAGATTTTATTATTTGGTCACTGCTCACGAGTCTAATAATATCCATAACCATATCTATATGCTTTCAAACTTATTTATTATATTCCAAAATAAAATTATTCGGAACTTGAAACGAAATAAAATTTCAGCTTAATTGTCAATTTCTATTCAGAAAATTAATAATATTGATCTATTCTGGATACAGATTTCATGAATTCATTTAAGAGATTTCATAAAATGTATATTAAAGATTGCTGAAATGTAAGATATACCTTCATGAATAATCGGATTATATAGGTTATATTCGATACATTTTATGATATTTTTTTTATAATTTATAACGTATTCAGAAAAAATAGAGAGTATTTTGTTCCGTATATTTTATTAATAAGATATCTTTATTAATTTTTAAATAAAATCGATTATTCGTCTAAATTATATAAAAATAACAAAAATAATAAATAGTAGAACACATTAATGTGTTAAAACATTTATATTAAAACATTATTTTTAGAATTTAAATTTACATATTCAAATCTCAATTTAAACTACTTCAAATATAAAAATAACTTGGAATTAAATGAAAAATTAACTAGCCTAGAAATACATCCTATGTGTTCATCCAGCAGCTTTTCTTATATGAAATAGTGAGCCAGCCTAATGAACCTCTTAGTCAACGGTTAGACATTTATTTATTTTGGTTCTAATAAAAGCATCCACTACGGCGGTTGCCAAGTACACTTTTCACTTAACTAAAAATAATTTTACTATTTAACGGGAAAACGTCACGTAAACCAGCGGTCATTGCGTTCTGGCTAAACTTTAACCAAACTCGATGTTGGGATTCTGTGGCCATAATATGTTTTATAGAAAGCGAGAAATATCATTTATATCTGATATAAGGATGGAATTAAGATGAATGATCCGTAAGGTTTCGGGAACATCGACTTTCTTTTTTGAAGGTTTATTGACACGCTATATATTAATACATAAAACGTTTCATGGAGATTATGTTTATTAATAGATCTTCTTGTTTAAGGTAATATTTATAATATTTTAACTGAACTTTTAAAATAAATTTACCTTATCATATTTTTCTTTGCATTATTAAAATTGTAATTAATGTCACAGTAGCATTAATGACCTTGACTTTGAATCTGTTCACCAATCAGAAGCGAGCAACGGTTGCCAAAGTGGCGGTCAGTGTTGTCCACCTGGATACGCCTTAGCAACAGATGGAAAACGATGTTTAGGTAGTTCTTAACGAGATCCATTACACTGGGCTTGCTTTACTATATTCGTTTTAGTAGCTTATTATATTCATTTCATGCTAGCTTGACCCATATTGAAGCTAATAAAAAGAGTTTTGTTAACATTTTCAAAGCATTTATTTATATGTATGCATTGTAAACAAAGAATGCTAATTCAGTTTTATTCTGTTTTCTGCTTTTTCTATTAATATTTCTAGTTTTTAATATGCTGTTTGTTAACTAACATTTTACTTATACATTTTTATTAATTAAAAACTGTATATATTTTTATAATTGGTTGGTGACGTATGCTTTTATATTTATACTTCTATTTATATTCTACTTCTATATTTATATGGATTTTTATTTACAAAACAACAATTTGTACAAATCTTAAAGTCAAAATGAATTTAAAAAGGTTGGTTTTTCGTATTAAAAAAATACAAAAATATTTTTTATATAAAATACTTATGTAACTGTCCGTTTTTAAATATGGCTATGTTTAATAAAACATATAAATTATCTGTATAAACACGCAGAAAATATATTTTAAAATTATTATGAAATCGATATTGACAACTAAACTGAAAGATATCTCAACTTTGATCAAAGATCACGATTTTTTAAGGAAAAATTCGAAAATTTCAAAATTATACAGAAATTAAATTACCTAAAATAAAGTCATACTTAACCGAAGTTGTATTTCACACAGTCCTCGAATTTAACAAAATCGTATTTTGTGAAGAAGGCAGCATTGATTTATTAATATATAGAGTTTTTTTATTTGACTAAGGACTTTCGGTATTGAATTCGTTATATTACTTTTATTACCTTACATCACATTTAAACATTCACGAAGACAGAAACTAGTTTCAATTAATATCTAATAATGCGTCAATTTATATTTTCGATCATCACAAATGTATTTGTATATTTTGTAAACATTTCTAATATTTCAATTCTTATTTAATTTGTTTCAAAGATATCGATGAATGCCGTATAAGAAATGGAGGCTGCATGTATTACTGTAACAATGTTGCGGGCGGCTATCGCTGCAGTTGCCCCAGCAACCTCATTTTGGCTCCAGACAAACTCTCCTGTACTTCATGTAAGTGTATGTGGGATCCTTACCATGGTCGCCGCCATTTTGTTTCTCTCTTAGACCGAGAGTCAATGTCGTCTTGCTTCAAGTGTGAAGATTTAAAACATATTTGTTCATCTTCCTTTCATTCATCATGTGACCAGTGTTAGCGATTAATTATAACGTAAGGGTAGGGTAAAAGGACAACTGGAAATGTGTTTACGGTGTCCAAATATACCTCTGACTTGCCTAAATAATGTGGCTAGATAAAGTATAGTCTTCCTAGATTTATTTACCTAGATTTAAAAAAAATATTCTTCTAGATTTCTTAGTATTTATTTTGAATTTAGTTATAAAAATACACTCAAAGTAGTTAAAATAAAATACTTTCTACAATTATTATAAATAAAATAAATTTAAAATCTATATCAACATAATTTTTTATATTAATTAAAAAGAAAGATTAAAAAAATAATTTTGTTAAATGATATCTTCTGAAATGATATTTGTTATAATATTATTAACATTTTCTCTTATATTATGTTTTTTTAACCATAGAGGAAGGTACAAAACCAACATGTGTGGTCAAAACCTCTTTATTATCCTTTTGATTTTAAAATTTTTTTTATTATAATATAAATAAAATAGTCAAAATATAAAAACACTGGAATACGTTCATTTAAAACATATCATATTTTCCTGGTTCATCTTTTGAAACTTAGATATAACATATTTTTATATTGTAAATTTGGATTGCATTCTCCACCTGCCGCAGTCTTGATTAGCCAATATATAAACACATATTTTAAGATTATTCCTTCGTTAATGGACAATAAATTTCCAAACATACCCAGTCTTTTCTGTTATTTCTTTCGATGGAATATGTGTAGGTTATGAAATAAAATCACATTAGCAAGAGATCAATTAAGCTGAACAATTTTCAGAGTGAAAAAAGCTGTTTCAAACCCAAAAATTAAGTTATTTTCATCTCCATTTGCATTAAGAATAAGCCACTCTGGATCACGAATTATGTACTCTATTTATGTAGTCAGTCAAATACTAAAAATATCTCAGCTCACGAATTTCACATCGTCATCTTCTTCGTCAGTACCAACCAGGAGATATATGCAGATATATAATTTTGGATCTGTTATTCACCGAGCCGAAATATCACAGAGATCCACCCATTCGCTCTTCTTTCACGCCTCAGCTCCAAATGTTGTCTTAAATTAATGGCTCTGATTTGCCATATATCGAGCGAAGTATAAATTCACAACCTCCTTTGAGACCATATATATGAACGAGAAAACGAGATGGTTTTTAAGTGGGAAAAGATGTCTACAAACAAACTTAGTTGTTTAATAGATCAAAATATAGCCAAATATTATTCTATATATTGTAGGATAATTTGAACTATATTCGAGTCACACCAGATTTGGAACAAGTTTGATATATTTTCCTTTTTTCATCAAGAAAGTACTTTCTTTAAAGGGTCACAAGGTTTTTTTGGTGTTTAGGAATTCTTGACGGAGCCCAGTATTTTGGATAAATCGTAGAAAAATAAGAAGGTATAAGTAGTACCTACCTATTGTTACGCCATTACTATTAATTTTTAATTTATTTTGTTGACAATTAAAAAGACTCTATCGACTTATTATCATATGAAAGCAAATTATAGGTTGAGAAATACATCAGACAAAATTTTTTTTTCATCAAAAAAATAAAACTATATGAAAATAAGGATACGTTTTAAACATAAAAATTACATTTACATTTTTATTATTATACAAAATATAAATTATCTACAATAAGGTTATCATTTTATACATTAAACTTAACAAAAACAATTTATTGATTCATTAATATCTTAATTTTCTCAAAAAAGAAAAAAAAATTTAAAAATAAATATAAGTATATAAACAAGACTTTTGAATTTATGTGTAAGCCCCAAATGTTAACCAACTTTCCAGAATGTATAAACTGAAATTATTGAAGTTAATTTAATATTTGCTGCGACTTACATTTAGTTTACATTTGAAACAAAGTTTGATTTATCGACATGATTTCTTTCTGCACATGAAGTAGAAGTATTAGAAATTAGAAATAGATGAATTACGAGGTAAATTTTTAAAATATTTAATTAGTAACAAATTTTAGTAAACTTATTTTTATTAATGAAGTTGAATAATGAAAACAAATTTAGTGAAACTGTATGTAATATTAAAAATTGACTTATTTATAAAATTGGGTTTTAATAATTTTTGAAAAACTTTCTTATAGAAGATCATAAAAGTATATTCTTAAAGAATAAAAAATATTTAAATGGATGTAGCAAATTTCCATTAATATTATTAATTTATTATAAAATAGTTATCAATCAGTGGCTTGCTTTTAATTGATTTACTTTCTATTTGGTAATGTAGCATCAATTTGTTCTAAATAATTTTGGTTGATTGTGTTTTCATATTGCAATGCTTAAAATTTAGATAATTAATGTTTAACGTTTATAAATAATGTTATACCTAGAATATGCATTCATAAATAATGTAATTCACATATTATACATTGTTAAAAATTGTAACACTTGAAACATAATTTTTGTTACTGATTTAAAATGTTAATGAACTTTAACATTAAAATAACAGTAACTATAAATTATTCTTTATTAACTTCTTTCAATAATATACAGAGATTTAAAGATAAACAATTTAAATGTAATATTTTAAACTTTTTAATAAAGTATACTGGTACAATTTAATTTAAAATAAAATAACAAGTTTTTATATTTTGTTTATACAATTAAAGTTTTAAATATGTTTTTAAGTATTTTTATTTTACCTTCTAACTAGATATTATTCACATATTTGTTTTTTATTAAAATTATTCTTAATTCTCCTAAAATAATTGCATGAGAACCATTTTTTATTTCATTCAGTTGTTGATCCATGTAAGTCACCGAACAATGGTGGCTGTCAGCACAATTGTGAGCGTCATTCGGCTGGAAATAATCGATACATCTGCACATGCAATGTTGGATTCCGATTGGCTGACGACAAACGTACTTGCATCGGTAATAATTTTTAAAAGCTATAAAAAACTACATTTTCTTAAATTCATTTCTACAAACTTGAATCCATGAAAATAAATTAAATTGCATAATATTTGAAACGTCTTTGGTTAGGGTATAAAGTATACCTTATAGTCAACTAATAAGCTATATCGACTTGGTTGTTATATTTGTTATGTTAAGAGTTTTTTTCACCAGATTATAGGTATTAGAAAAACTTTCGAAATTGAAATCGGTAATGTTTGCTGTGTTTTAGAGATAATAAGTTTCAACATAATGTTTGCCTCGAATTCAGAACACAGCAAACGGATGCTGTCTTTAAGATGACTATCAAATTTTATTTTACTGTAACTTTGGAAGTAAATTTTATTTATGTGACGCTTAAAACATCAGGTTTTATGTAAATATATTCATAACTAGTTCATCACATCGAGACAAAGGGGAATTAACCAGTTTGATACAAAAAGTTAGGAGAAATTGACTATTCTATAAAAACACCAAAACAATACTTATTAACGTTAACAGTTTAATAAAAAAATTCGTACTATAGGTTGTATCAAGCGTTTGTCATTTTTACAAGTTAAGTTTATTAATAATTCTAAGCATAAAATAATAACACAATTAATTTCAATTGTGAATGATTATATAAATAAACGATAAAGTCTAAACATAATTAAATTGTTTTCAATTATTTTTCTCAGATGCTCCAAGGCTCTTTTGTAGAGCTGATGTCATCCGTTGAGCAGTACAATTTAGAAATGCCCTCGATTGAGTTAAAATGTTAAATAATAAATACAATTTACGAGAAGTAGTTAATCATGAAAATATTGCTTTAACAAACAGCACAAGTTTATACAAAACAAATAATTTTCTGTAAATCAGTTCTATATATGAAATAAAAAGCAAAAAATATTGATTTACAATTGTGTGTGTTTCCTCAGCAATGAGTCCATGCTCACAGAACAATGGCGGATGTCAGCAAACTTGCTCTGTCGCCCAAACTTCTGGGGAAGCCGAGTGTGGCTGCCGAATTGGCTTCCACGTCGACCCACTGAATCCCAAGAACTGTATCGGTAAGGTAGCCTTGTAATTCTTGATTTGTGTTTTAAATACTCTGCATACCTACAATAATATTCTTTGATGTCTGTTTAAATTATTGATTAATACCGTATTTGATTGACAAGTCTGACTTTGAAAAGGGAATGAAACCGATTTATATTTGAGACCGTCTATTGTTCAATAATTAAGTGATTCCTTTCTGCACAATTATATATTTTTTAATTAATTTCAATTATTACATCAATTTTGTTCTCTTTTTTTGCGAAATTTTATATCCTCAGTGAAACAATATAACCATTAATTGTACACATAGAAACACAAACTTGACTTTTTAACCATAAACTATTGATAGCTAGATTGTGTTACTTTAATGTCTGCCTTTCAGATGTAAACGAATGCTCCACGGATAACGGGGGCTGTCACCAGCTCTGTATCAACGTGGATGGGTCGTTTGTCTGTGACTGTAATCCAGGCTGGAATCTTGGGAACGATGGAGAGTCCTGTTATCGTGAGTCATTTTACACTGTAGTGAATTCAAATGATTTTAATTATTTTGCAAATACATTTGTAAAATTGACTTCATAATCACATAATTATATATCTTCAACATATAAACTGTCAAAATGTTTATTTTGTAATCATTGATTATTTAATTATACATCGGTTTTGTATAGTTATTAGTTATAGTTTATAGTTGGCAAAACTGATGTCCTTATCTTATATGAAATGAGAAAAAAAACTGTTTAGGTGAATTAAAACGCTAAAAAATAAATTCAAAATTAAATTTATATTAAAAAATAGTTTTATCCATAATCTTTTATTGATAGATTCATTTCGGCAATTGTTAAATATAAGTAGGACAAGTAAAAATAATGCAGACGTGTATAATTTATATACCAAAATCCAACAAGAAAAACATTTTTTATAATCCGGGGAGACTCATTATTTTTTTGCTGATCAGTAAAAGGAGCCCTTTTAACAGGGAGGCAGGCCCCACAACTCAAAATCCTGTAAAATCAGAATTCTAAAAGGTTATTAAGTTAGTTTTCTTTACAATCGCAGCCACAATTTACACTCATCGGCTTTCGATTCAACAGAAATAACATGATTCTTCTAAAAACTTATAATAATTGTACCTTTGAGGGTGAATTGGGTCTGTTCTGGGGAGGCTCTGATGTCACTGTAATTCCATTTTCAAGTTATAAAATATTCATTTACTTCTTTTGTGAACGCAACCAATATTTAATGTTACAATAAAATAGATTTTCATTTAAAGTTTTTTAATTAATGACATAATATAAAACCGTCTTTGAAAAATATAATAAAAATTAGTTAATTAACACTATCGATAATATTTCAATAAAACCCCAACAATTCATCCTCAATTGACTGATTTTATTAAAACATTTCTGCAACTGAATTATATTGTAGTTGGCAGCCAGCCCAGCAGGATATCATTGTTACCCCAACACGGGTGACTTAAAAAAATGACGAAGGACAGTATTGCAACAGCCGTTTGGTTTCAATTTTCATTATCTAATGATTTAGAATAATTCAGTCTGATACATTGCAATCACATTTCAATCTAGGAGCATAAATCAACCACTTTTCTCTATGACTTGATTTTGTTTCGTTGTAAATATATATTGCGAAATTGTGACCGATTTTCGCGTTGGACTGATGATATCACGCTAGGTATTCTGGGCTTTGGTTAATTGCTTAAGTTGTTCAATTCTGGATGATGTTTGTAAATCCGAGTGCACTTAAATGTACAAATCAAATCATATGAGTTGTGCATACTGGTGAAACAAAGATAGAGTCGTTTGTTGAGTTCGTAAATTCAGAAATCTTTATTCTTAACTTCTGTTCATATATTGAGGGAACAGTTTTCAGATTACAATAAGTGATATCTTAAAGTGACATGAACCAAGTGATTATATTAATGATTGAATATTTTTAGGATCATTTAAATTTACTGTCTATATATTTTCTTATTGAAAATAAATATTTTTAGAAAAACATTTGAAGATATCATATATTATTTTTTCTAAAATAAAACGATTTTTCAAATCTCTTGAAAATAGACGGCACCTTTGGTCGTTTGGGCAGTTGTGTTTACTGGGTATAACAAATCAAAAATTTTGAAGTAAATTAATTGTTTTTTATAAAAATATAACTACTAAATAAATAAATTTGGGAGGTTAAAATAAAATACAATTTTTCATTTACAGAAAATAAATATGTTTTTAAAAAGTATTTATATTATCAAATAAATCTTTTACAAACTTTCATATGTTTAGAAAATAGTTAACAATCAAAATACATTTCGATTATTAAATTTATAAAAGTCACATATTTTTTCTAAAAACACGGAAGAAATTACATACGTTTATTCATTTCTTAAAACTAGTTTGATTATAATATTGATTTTATAAAAAAAATCAGCCGAAAGAAATTAAATTTGTAATGTCAGTGTCAGTTGAAGACATTTTATAAATTGTCAGCGATTTCTCATTTTCCTTAAATCAACAGGAGTGGAAATTGAAGTCTCCACACCGTGTCAGAACAACAACGGCGGCTGCACCCATCACTGCACCACGACGCTCATGGGGGATGTCAAGTGCTCCTGTAACTTGGGTTATGATATTCAGGCTGATGACCGAACATGCAGAGGTCAGTAAAGGAGGTTGCCCGCTTTCAATGTGCATTAAGTCAGATATAGTATACGTTTATTTTAAAGAAACAATTTAGATAATTTTTCATGAATTTGAATCGATTTAAAATGCAATTGAATTTATCGATGCTACTATAAAATCAATTTAAAATAATTTGTAATATGTATTATATTAATTCGTTCTCAAATATTAAAAGTTTTTTTCTGATGGTTTAGTTGGAATCGTATTCTTTCTATGTTGAGCAATTCATAATTAAAGTAAATAAACTGAACTTATTTAATATTTATGGAAAGAACCAATTATTTTTAATATCTACTTTGGGTGTAGATACTACTTAATTATTCCATTAGTGTTGAGCTGCCATTTTTTAATTTAAAAACTTCAATTTCATCCACATTTATTTATTATTAATATCCATGTTTTTTCCGTTTTATTTTTAAACTAACTTGTTGTATATTCTATAAGGAGCAGGCTTTTGGACAGGATACAAAATGAATACTCTTATGAATACAAAATAAATTGAATTGTATATCTCGCATATTTTGTTAATTATATAATGTAAAAATGCTTCATTATAATTGCATTAATAACATTTTGTGGCTATATTAATAATTTCTCTATCGTTTTTTATATCAATAGCTTGTTTTATAAAAATACATATTGCTCTTTTTTTAGGGGTCGAACAAAAGTATTATGAAGCGAATCGGAATGTATTCGGTTAACCGTAAAATCGTTTAAACAAAGCTCATTTCCAAATTATCTCTTTCTGCGTGTGACAAATTTTATCATAAAGTAGTCGTATTTATACAAAATCATCACAAAAAGATAAATGTACTTTTATAATGCAATATTTTTATAGAGAGAATAAGAAAATTATAACTTACCAGAAGAAATTATTTTTTAAATTATACAATCTTATAGATAAATTATTTTGTAAGATAAACTTAACACATTTATTCGTCACTAAATGTTCTTGTACTACATAGAGGAAATCAGGCAAAGAAGACCTTTATGTGAAAGCTAGCTTTTGCAAATATACCAAATGTTGTATATAAGTACCAACACAACTGTAAAATAAATTGTCAATAAATAAACAAATAGCATATCACGTTGTTTTATACATTTGTGTACAACAGACCACAACGAGTGTCAAAGTGTGGCGCACGAATGCTCTGGTCCCTCGACATGCATCAATGAACCAGGAAGTTATCGCTGTCAGTGTAACACTGGGTTCAGCTTGGACTCTGATCTTCGAACCTGTTTAGGTAAGTGGATATTCAACACTCTATATTCTTCTAAATTGTAAAAATCTTACATTTTTTACTGTAATTCTTTAATGAAACTTTTAATTAATAATTCTTAAGCAAACTGAATATATAATTTTTTTAATTCGTTCAAATTCTCATCTGATAAAAATTGACCGATTTCTATGAGTCTTGGCACCCATATATTTTAATCGTTATAATAATGTAGTCGAGATACTCTACAGTAATTTATTTTTACAACCTTCAATGTTTCCTCATTAGAGATCTTCATTTATTATTTATTAATTCTCTATTCAACTGTTTTGTGGTTGCCAACGATTGATTGCTGTGAGCAGTCATAAAACACTTTGCTCTGACATTTTGTGTCTGGAAAACAGAATCTAATTCCTGAATTATTGAGATAACTAATTAAAATCAAATGTTAAATTATTGAGGAGCTTACAATTATATAGCATTTGTGTTTTTATTTGATTATCCTGGAAGATACCCTGCAAAGTGTTTGTGATTGTGGTGAAAGGGATTACTCAAAGGGATATTATATGATAATTATTCATTAATGAGGAAGTTTATGTCGTCAAATACAATACAAAAAGTTCAATTCGAGGACATAAAAGTCGTTAAACAAATTGCATTTTTAGTATTTTAGCTGAACGATAAATATTTGTGATACAATAAAATTATGCTTTATAGTAACAAGAAAATCTAGCGTATTTTTTTATTTCCTATTTTTAACATTTTCTAAAGACATAAAAAATGTGATTTGCACATTTGATTCTGTGGAAATCATGCCATGTGTCATTTTCTGTTTGATAATTGTATATCTTATTTGAAATAGTTACATAACATAAATCATTTTTCAGGCATGACGAAACATTTAGATCGAATAAATGCATTTCCTCTAAATAAAATTATAAGTTTTAGTATCAACCCTAACTCTTTGCATTTTCCTCGTTATATTGCATTATAATATTGATGGAATTAATCTGTTAAAAGGAATTTTAATAATACATTTTTGTCACAAGAGAGCTTTTCCATTTTCAACTTATGTAAGACATTCCACGGAGTATAATTTTCTATTGTGATAACGTCAAATATAATTTATTTTGAGAATGTTTTTTAAATAATTCTATTTTACATTTGAAGATTATCCACCATAATCGTTTTCATTGAACAAGAAAAGTTACAAATATATTTAGGAATTTAATTAAAACTATTCAAGAAAATTTTTCATCGTAGAGTACAAAAATATTTCAGTTTTGAACAAAGGAGATAAAATATTTATAAGTAATCGTTTTGGAAGTTATTTTACGATTCTATAGTTATAAGAAGTATTTATATTTAATCAAAAAATTAAAATCTTGAATTAAAATGTTCTGAAAGAAAAGTTTGTCATATAAGATATTCATTGTAAAGTGTTAATACATCAAAATAATTCATTTGCTTCGTAATATTTAACTTTCAACGAATAAAAATATTGAAGTTTTACATAATTATCGAAGCTGAATATTTCTCTCAGACGTGAATGAGTGTTTGGATGATGACGGAGGATGTGCAGTCAAGTGTGTCAACACTCCCGGCAGCTTCCAGTGTGTCTGTGAAATCGGGGATCGTCTCAATGCTGATGGAAAGACATGCTCAACACGTAAATACTTTGCTTATTGGTAGATTTTTTAAATTCACAAAATAGCTTTTTACCTACATTGCTTATATAATTTGGACATGTATCAATTCTATTATGTTATAGACACTTAATTCAAAACAGTGTTCAAAGTGATTTAGAATTTTCCACCAAATAAGAAGCAAACTTGTCAAAAAATATAACTAAATAAAGGGACCATTTAATTTTTGTCACCTCTATTGTAAAAGTATATTTTATTGCTTTAAAATTTGTGCTGCAGAAAAATAAATATATATGTTAATTTACCCTCATTTAGAAATCTTATTATATTATTATATTATTATTTACAATATAATATGTTGATATTAATTACTACACTGCTTATTTAGCGGACCATCCAAACTACGGCAATGACGCAAGCGGTAAAAACACAAGTAATGATGAAAAAATGAGTGAGTGTATATTTATTGACTAATACAGTTTCCTTTTATTTTAAGTTGTTGTGCTCAATAACAAATGATTTAAACTATATTTTGTAGATATAGTTTTCCTTCAATAACATTTCAAATCAAATCGAATTATATTTATCTTTGTATTTGGATTCTTTTAGTGGGCGACGATCCATTTGCTTCCGGTAACTAATAATGTTGTCATGTTTTATTGTTCTAATTAATAAGGATTTCTTAGTAATGTGTTGTTGTAACTAAGGTGTTGTCATAATGTGTTGTGGTAACTGAGGCTGTTGTCATAATGTGTTGTGGTAACTAAGGCTGTTGTCATAATGTG
>JAUZNC010057128.1:0-13279 GCA_034780395.1 Vannuccia rotundouncinata | reverse complement strand
CAATAACCTAACATTTAGCAAAATTTAAAATAAATCAAAATCAACAAATTTGAATAGCCGGATAGAGTGACAAAATTGTATATATGTATAGCCGTCCTTAAAGGGTTAAAGCCAACAGGAGGTGCAATACACAGTGCTAAGTTGGCATAAAGGGCACCTGTGTAAGGTGCAAGATAGCCAACTTTTAAAATTCAAGAAATTTCACTGTTCTCTTCTTTTCACAGTACTGTGTGTGTGCATTCAATAGAAAACAATGCAAAAATGGAGCAACATCATCAGTAGGTTGGACAAAATGCCAATCATTAGCTGGTTCTTCAGTCACATCTTCAGCATTGCTTTCACCATATGAAAAGTCATCTTCTGAGGTACTATCAAATCATTTGCAAATCACAGGATATATACTATGTGCAGAGTGCTTATTATCACTATTATTTTCTCTAGACTGATCAAAGACTGTGGGTCACTAATCCTAGGGCACAATAAGTTGCAATTATAACATGGTAGTGGTCATCAATTAAATAAGCTGAGTAGCTATTAAAGTTAGTTTCTTGTCATGACTCTACTTGGTGTTGATTGGCTGACAGAAGCAGCAGCAGCCAAAAAGTTGAAGCAATTCGCATTGTTCCATTTGTATGCTGGCATCTGATTTGTCATTCCCATTTGTATGCCTGAGCTAGTAGCTAGTGTCTAGATTTGGTATAGTAGCATGTTTTTACATCTTAGGCATTCTTATTTTATCTATGTTTATAGTGCAGTTTGATATTTCACTAAAATACAGATGTACTATAGCTGTGCAAATTGATTTTTTCCAGTTTCTGATAGATTTAGGTCTCAGCAATTGAAAAATAGTAATCTAAACATTTTGAGACCTCTGGAACCCCAATTTTTATCAGCCCTGGACTGATCTTAGACCTTGGTGCTCTGCTCCATATTAGATTTACTAATAATAAATGATTTTGACGATTTTGTTTTTTTGCAGCTGAATTCATTTCTGACCATATAGTATGAAATGTTTGAATCTCAAGGTGATACCTAAGTTTTAAGGCCCACTAGATGGCCTCCTTGACCAATAAAAATCGTGATTTGCAATATGCATTTTTAATTTTGTCAACTAAATTGTTAATTTGAAGATTTTGTATGAAGCTAATTATTTTATTGCTTGAAATAATCAAATTAGTAACCAGATAAAAATTGTTAACAAGCTAGTTTTTTTTTCATATACATGTATATGAGTAATCCCAAAAAAGTTAACCAAAATGAGATCACATGAAAATTTACCAAATATCTAAAATAAACATGTCAAAAATTATGTTTTTAGTGAATACATAAAAAAGGAAGAATCTGAGATCCTATACATGTATTACCAATTTATAGGAAAATGGCTATAATCTATCAGATAGGGTTTTTTTTAAAAAAATAGAAAATGTTCAAAAATCACTTACTGGTCAAAAAGTAATATCAGCCAGCACATTATCAACTCAGCACAATATTATCATTGACCTAATTTAATTTTTGAATGTCCAAGCTATCAAAAGTAAACATTATCTAGATGCAATATTAAATAAATTGTCAATAATGAATTTATAAATAATACTTAATGACTTTACAAATCAAATAAAGATACTTTTTAAAATATTCAAAAGTAGACTTTCCAGTTTCATATAGTTTTGTAAACTATCCTGGTTAAACCTTTTTTCGGGTAGAGGTGTGAATTCTTTAGTTACCTACCAGAGAGACAAGATGCAAAAAGTAATTTGTATTTCAGAATTATAATTAAAAAGTTCTGCCGAATTATTGTTCTTAATTTTTTAAATCAAAATCACAAAAAAACATATTATGTTAATTCAGAAATCAATAAAATATTGGCAAAATAATTTTTTTTTTAAAAAAGATTTTACTTTAAATAATATAATTTTATTAATTTTTAATAGAAACTATTCACATGTTGCCAATTAAACATATTTAAATGCTAATTTTTATATCAGATTATGTTAAATAATATTTTAAAAATTAAATTCATATATAATTATTTAATATTTTAAATAAGAAACATTTCTTATTTTATAAATCGCTGGTATTGTATTATCAGTATATTGTATTTTAAAAAAAGAATGTTAAATATATAAGCACATATTATTATGCCTGACTATTACAATTATAATATAATTAATAATTCAAATGAATTGATTAAAGTGACTTTCCTATTAATACAAACATAATTCTCACAGATCTTGGAAATTTGGGATTTTTGAAAAGTGATTTTCTATGCTGGACTTGTAAAACAGGAGATTTTTTAGGGAGATCTAAAAATGATTTAATTTAAATATGGATAAAAACTTTTAATCTTTTCACAATTCATATACATTCGAATGATTTTAAAAGAACATTTAAAAATTGTTTTAAAAAGTTTAATCGGAATTTTTACTCTTTCTTGATAAGTTTCTACACAATAGTTATAGCTGTGAAACACAATAAAAGTAAAATTAGACACTATAGAATCAAGAGGTTCTTAAAAATGTTCGAATTTTAAGTCTCCATAAATGTTGTAATTTCATGTGTTTTGATTATGTTTTTTTACTGTAAATAAACTTCTCTGAACAAATATTATTCATTTATTTAATATGAAATATCGTGCTATTATTTTGTAAAAACAATTTAAAAGGTAGCTTCGTAAAATAATTGCTTAAAAATAAATTAAAGCTTAATTACTTGACAAATAAATAAACATTACTAAATTCAATTCCTAAAACCGTTATAAATATTTAAGCATCACTTAAGTAATCTATATTTCTTTTTTTTGTATATTACAATGCCACATTGCATTTGCATAGTTTATAAAAAGATTAACTCATTTTAATCATCCGTTACACCAAAAGTTTAATGCATACTATCTGATACATTGTTTTGCATTAGACAATAATTTATTCTTTTAATCCACGGATAATAGTATTAAATAATTGTTAATAATATGAGGCATTTTCAATGTTTAATTTTAACAGAGTAATCACTCTTTACAGTCCTATTAATACTGTATCATAATATGCAATAAAGAAATATTAATAATTTCTTTATTACAATTCCAATCCAGATCCCTTCCCTTGGAACAAGAATGGCAAAAGCAGAAGATGCCGGCAGGTAGGTAACCATTGGAAACCCGACCTCTATATTGATTGATCTCTTTAATAATCGAGCACAGAAATTAGTACCTACATCCTTCACGAATTGTCTGTTGTTGGTTAGTAACTCATATTAGCAGTTGTATGTCTCTTTTAAAGATGACCTGATTAGTGTGTCCTTGTTTATGACACAATAAATAATACAGGTAAATTAAATTACACGTATCACAAAGTCATTAACTTTGACAAAATTGTTAGTCCAAATTGGTTCATTTTCTCTTATTTTGCATTCTGATTACAAAATGAAGTATTCGACTGAAATTAGATTACGTTATACATCTTGAGAAAGATTTCATTCTAAAATATTTTCAGTTAATGTTTATAGACCAAATTTAGAGCTGACTTTTTGATTTGAAAAAATCTCAAAATATTTGAAAAGGATATTTCAGATTCTAATTTTGGATTTATTAAAGTACGAGATTACTGTATCTATTTGACAAAAGCTCATGGTAATAAATTGATTTATTGTATTGTTCATTGTTAAAATTGATAAATTTTTTTTCATTAAAATTGAAAAAATGTAATCGTTAAATGTTGGCTATAAAACTATCAATAAATTAGTATTCACTCTTTCACGTTAACAAAAAGTTTAATTAAAAACGGTATAAAACAAAAACCATTTTAAAACATATTGTAACAATATGCGATATAGAACTTAATTATAAAAAAATTGATAGGAAACTTATGCAGTCTCGATAATTGCAACAATGAAACCACTTGAATATTTCATAATTGTTTTATCCTTCTGCATTCCTTTGAAGCGAAATTATATATAATTGTTCCCACTGTGTACCCTCCCTCCGTTTTTTATATTTTTCCGGAAGAATGAATAAAGGAATTACAAATTCTTCAAATGAATATTTCTTTCCATGAAAAATCAATATTTATTACTTATTCTAACGGCTAATTTGTTACCTAACATATTACATTTCGCAACTTATTCTCTTTCTATTAGTATATAAGCACATTTACTTTCGGTACATTCGAAATTCTATGTTCAAAATATGAGAAGATTCTTTGTTTAATTAGCAGAAAATCGAATTACTAATAATTCTTAAGTCTTCTGCATAACTGATATTCCGTATACATGATTTATTATCACGGTTACATATTACGAAAAATTATTTTTTAGTAAAAAATTCTTTAGACATCATATGTAATGTATATACTGGCCATCTGGTTGCTAACAATATTTGTTGTCGTTGTAAATTCGTCGCTAGCTGTGTTTCTTTATTATTTTAGTATTTCACTAATTGCTTACGGGATTCTAGTCACATTTAATTCTCGCTGCATGACGTAGAACAACATCAATTCACACTTTACATCACTGTTACATTCAGATCGTTGGCAAAGTCTGACTTTAGTTTTAAATAATTAAAATTTATACTCGAGAAAAAAAAAAAACACAGTCAAATCTGATTGAAAGTAATAAAATAATTTTGTCGTTTGTCAAAAAAGTAAACTATACAGTATATAGATTTTTTACAAAACAAATATTTATACAATATTCATGCATTATTGCTTTACAAGAAAAACGCAGAATCTGTGTATTTATAAATTTAATTATAATGCGTCAACTTGTATGACATAGAAAATATACAAACGGATCAGATTTATTTAAAAAATCTAACAAACATCGTCAATATAAACTATAAGTGAACAAAAGACCCACGTGATTTCTGAAGTTTTTTTTAAAATATTTGAATATATAACAACGGCGTTATACTCTAAGTGGGTCACCCTATATAAAACTTCAACAGTACCAATTTCACTGTCGAATAATTGTTTGAGAAACATGTTGCCCGGTGGAAAATTGATATGATTATAAATAATTTAATCTTTTTGTAGGAATATTATAGCAACAAAATTTTTTGAACGCAATTGAGCTAGTATTAAAGAAAAATCTTTTCACTTTAATTTTAAATTAAAACAAATGTACAACTTTGTTTAAACACACTAAAATTATTTTTAATTACAATTTAATTATGAACCTTTAATGAATTGTAGAATTCTTAATTATAAAAATTCTTTGTTTTATTTATAACTTTATTGATTTATTTAAATTTTACAGGTGCATTTTTCTATTGATATTTGTATGCGTAAAGTTTTGTAATCTTTTTATCTACACTACCTATAATGTATTGTGTTAGAAATTAATTATTAAACTACATTATGGTCGTAATCATATTTCCTTTTACTTCGACTTTTGTTTTCTGTTCTTAGCAATTTTAAAATATAGTTCTATTTAATATATATGTATATATATATTTATATTAATACATTGATGAAAATTTGTTTTAGAAAATTTACACGTCTTACAGCGACATGTTTGCACATACTGACATTAAATATTCTTGGAAAATTTTGTTGGCTGGATCAAATATCCTAATCGGATTAATATGATTCTATATTTTGTCATGGACATATAATATTTTCTTTTCAGGATTAAAATATGCATCAACAGATGAAAATAGTAGTCTTCTATTTGGATATTTTAAATTTGTTGCATTTCCTCATTATTCCAGAGTTTGTCCTAGTTTCTTGCAACTTATATTAAATATTCTTTTACGTACATCAGATAAAACACCGAAACTTTCGCATTTCGATAATATTTATTTCAACCTATAATCAATCCATTCCCTATTTATTCGAAATACCAGGTATCTCGTTAGACTCGTTATAATCTTTGATGCGAATATAACCAATAAGTTATATACGCTTTATTTTCACATTCGTCTTGTGGATTCTAAAATAATGCAAATTTCCCTACTATCAATTATGTTTAATCTTTCCTAAAGTTCAGATCAATTTTTTTAAGTTTAGATCAAATACAAAAACTTAAATGAAGCTATAGAAATATCATAAAACATTTCTGATTACATATTTTGATCTTTACTGCACTCTCAATAAATGACTAATATCTACATAACAAACTTTTCTGTTATATCCTTAAAATATAATCTGAATATATGAATTAAATTCCTTTACGAAAAGATGTTTTATCCCATCATCTACATAAAAAAGCTTATTTTAAATTGCTGATATAAATGACCCAAAGCATAGATCATTTTTGTTATGTTATTCTTATAAAAATGTAATTTTATTCTGAATTGATTGACCTATAAAATTAGTTATATATTTGTTGAATTGATATCGAAGCATTAATAAATATTTTTCTCTCTATTTATAAATATACTGCTCCGTAAACTCCCCCTTATCTTGCACGATTTTCCAGCAATGTTGAGTCTGTATCTGGGGCGGACGAGGATTCACAGAAGCAGTTGGAAGAATTTCGGAGTACTAACCGCACTGGCCGTCGTCATGGTATTTCAGAACCGGTAGAAAAGACTGATGATAGCTGCTCCGAACCTTCGGCTGATGATAAAGGTGAGAGATTAGAAAATGGACTCCATGCCATTAATCGCAAGATGTCTGTAGAATATTGATTCAATGGCTTCTTGTTTTTATAAAATCTGGAAATAGATGCTATATTGGTTATAAGTCACGAAGTTCATCAAGACGATTTTTCATATGTAGGATATTCTGTAATAGAAAAGATTTCCTGCAAAGTTTTCTACAATTTAACTTATGATATATTTAATAGTCATCATTTTATTGTTGGTCACGTAATGTACTGGGAGTCTTTGATTTGAAATGCTATAGTACAAATTCAAAACATAAAATTGATAAAAGTCAGTTAGCAGAGAATATCTGTTATGGTTCTGCGGATGATAACCACTAATTCTTTGTCCTATTTTGTAATCATAATAATTTGACTTGTGAAATTCGTAAATATACGTATACATGAATAAGAATTATCCTAATGTAATGAGAGATTATCGTTATATCGTGTCGGTAGTTAAAAACAACAATTGTCTCATTGTATTGTTGAAAAACGTCAAAGTATAACTTTCCAAATTTTCGTCAGCAAAATATTGATAAAATATTTTAATCAAAAATTTTCTGCTAAAATTGAACTATTCGGTTGAATTGTTGGGGATATCTTAACTTTTCTTATGCACTCTCTTCACTTTATATTTAGAAGGTTAACAATTATAAATGTTCGTATAATAAATACGTCCAGATTCGTTTGAGCCATAAACGATAAATTTATCCGATTTTTATCACGGAGCTAAAACTATTTTATTGCTATCTCTGGTTATATAACTAATTCATAGCCACTCTATTTTAGGCCAAATGCGATGAAACGGGGGAGGGTGGGGGCTACTAGAGTCACAATGCACGCAGAGCTTTGGGTATAGTGAAGGGCCTACGTCTGTGGGGAGCTGTAGATAATTAAATTCCAGATCAGGCGGGCCTGAGTGTCTACTCTTGTCTGTGTATATTGAATTATCGTCCTGTTGTCCTCACACAGCGGCAATCCAAATCTGGAAACAACAAATGATGTGAGGACAGAGGCAGGTATTGGTCGCACAACTCTATGCTTTTGGAATTGATTACAGCTCAACCATATATTTCAACCTTATTGAAAGAGCCATTTAAGAGTACACGCGACACAACCGTTTAATTCATATGCAAGGATATATCTTTATTGATGCAAATCATTGCCAGTTATTTTCTAGTTCTTAAGGCTTCAGAAACCACAGGTTCTCAAGCGTTGAGATATGTGGTTGTTAAATTGGGATTAACTATCAGACGTCATGTTTGTGTAAGATTCGACAGATTTGAAGTTTACGTCATTCACTATCGTCTACTGTTTTTACTGGTTAATAATAGTTGTATTGGTGACATCACCTTGTCTGTCTACCTTTACTCACTGGGAGTAGCATTGCACTTATTGAACTATGAATCTTTAATGAAATCATAGTTACCGAATATGTACGCCATAGATATTGCATTTATTCAAAACTCTCAAACTCATAGTTGTCAATATTTTGTTTTATAAAATTATCCGGTGCCTTTTCATTTACTCTAAACTGTACACTTCGCTGGGGATTATATAAACACAATTTGTTTACAGCCTTAAGTATAAACCAGTAGTTAGGTTGGCGGGGTGATTACCTAGTATCTTTTATTGCTACTGGATCTTATCTATAATTTAGTGTAAATATCCTATATACATTTCAATCTGTATAATTGTTAAATATTGATTTCTGATGTGTGGAATTTATGTTATTATTATAGAATAATTCAATCACTATATTAAATAGTTTTATTAAAAAAAATTGTGGGAATTCGGGCATCATTTTACATTTTTATTGAATAATATTTGTTCTGATTTTCGATCTGAATTGATGCTATGAATCATTTTATACTGTTTTCTAATAAAGTTTTTAACTAATCAATATATATTTTTTTAATGAGATTCGGTTTGAAGATAGATTGTTAATTGTTTCGAAGAAAATTTAAATGACAACTGCAAAATTCAGCTGGTTGTTTTCTCATTAAACATAAATTTTAATTCTAATTACTTTCTTTTAAGTCTTTTGTTGAATAGGGAAGGCGCAATTAGACGACATGCCTTCCAAGTTAACTACAAAACCGCTTTCTAATTTTTCAATTTTATTGTCTCTAGAAAGTGGCAGTTTAAGTGTGTGAAACAGAATAAAAATAACATTTTTTTCCTGTTGCGTTGTTATTTCCAAATTCTAAATAATCTGGTTTTGGACATGTCCTTTTTCCTGCCCCTGTTATGTCATTGAATTATCGAAGAGAGGTTTTGACATCTGACATGACTAATTTTTTGAGATAAGATTATAATCTTTTTGTGGTGTATTTTTAGATAAACTGTTAACTGATGCTTTCGTAATGTTTTGAGATTATTGTTTCCTAATTGTAAGAGGACTTCCATTTAAAATACAGGGGCGGATTTCTATCAATTTGCCGTCTCCATATTATTCAATTTATTATTGATGCAACTGCAGAAAAGTATACACCTGAAATCAATAAAAATAACATATAGATTTAATAAACAACAAACAACGACACAATCCTTTTCAAAGCTAACATTTTGATGATGTTTAAATCACGGTTTGCACTCTACAGAAAAAAACAAAGAAATCCCGGAGGAAATAAGAAACAAGAATTTTTGAAGAAGAATTCTATGAATTATTAAAAATTACTGGATTTTTATTTGAACTGGAATTTTTCTTTTCAAGTCAATTTTTTTATTATAATACAAAATATTGCAACCGATAAAAAATGGCTAAAAAATAACTTAATTTTTGAAATGGAGATTTTATTTGAACCAAACAACATTAGTAAGTCGACCAATTCCACTAAAAACTGTTCTTATTACTCGACACCAAAACCATTCAAGTATAATGTCCGCTGAATCACTATAACCATATTTCACTGTTCGTAATATGGAGATCATATTCTGAAACCGGATATTTATATAATACATATGTCTACATATACATGGTACTATCACATCAGAGTTCACGACACTTTGGGTGTTAAAATTAACAAATTTGCGTTCTACAATTCTTGTAATATCTGCATAGATTAATGAATCCACTCTCACGGAATTTTATAGCCGAATATTCGCAAAATAGATTTTTAATTTAATTATACACATTTGTATTTTTTTATCAAGATTGATTATTACATTGTCTTTGATGAATAATATTAAAATTGTCAATTGTCGACACTTTAAATATTCTATTGCCACAGGTTTTCTGGCAATGTACCAAAGAGTATCAAGAAAATTAGATGGTATAGTTAAAATATTTGTTTAAGTTTGTTAACATATATCTTTTAATTTGTTTAATCTGGAGAATCTGCATATGGAGAATTTTATTTCTGAAATTAGTCAAAATGACATTTGATAATAATTGTAACATTGTCATAATAGTAATTCTTTCGTGTACCAATTATTATTTTTTACAAAATACATTTTTACTTTCGCTTCAATAGTTTTAACATGATTTTTTTTCACTATTTTTCAAAAAATTAGCATTTTGAAAATATATTTCTCAAACGTGTTGATTTGGTTTTGAGAACTTCTTCTTATTTAACTCAGTTCTTTCTGCAATATTTCTTTCGATAACGTAACGTGGTAACATCTACTTTTCTTTTCAAAATCAATGAAGCGATCGGCTGTCATCGATAGTGACACGTGAAATTGATCGATGTAAAACTGCCTGAAAATAATTAAATAGATTTTAATAGAATATTTTCACTTTGATTAGGTATATAAGATTGCTTTTTACAAAACTTTTTTTGAAAACTGACTTTCGGTCTTGCTAAAGAAGGATAGGTTTTGCGTTCAATTGTTTTTTTTTAATTTTCATAACTATATCTTTTGTTTTTTAGTTGTGTAACGTCTCTCAAATGTATAACCCATGCTAATTAATTTCAAAAACAGATTGAACAAAATATCATTTATGGATAATGATATATATATATATATATATATATTGCGAAATTATTCAATACCTATAAATAGCAATCGCGATTGGGGCTTTGTAATTAACAGTTGTTTACTGATTGTCTTAAAGCTTTACACAACTAGGCAATATAGGCAATCGATTCTCCAATAGCTTTTATTATAATAAGCAAATACAACTTTTTCTCAATAATTCAGGTTACCTTCTCAAACATAATAATATAAGTCAATCAATTATCCAATATCCAATTGAATTGTGTTTTTTCTTCACTAAGCAGATCAATTTGTCAGTATCCAGTCGGTTTGGTCAGACATTATTTGCTTTTTGCATATACTCACTGAGGTTTGAAGAATCAAAAGAATGTCGCATTTATGGAAAGCGAATTTACCCTGTATAACTGAGTAAATAAATAACTGTAGTATATTTCAGTAAAATAGGTGAACATAAGTGAACGCATTCTATTCAGCTGCGCATAATTATAATATTGCTAGAAGTTTATATATGTCCAAACAAACAAGTGAACTAATACAATATCAATTATTATTTTTTAAGAACACATGGAGTTTTTGTTTGAATATATTTTATTTTGTCATATTATACCGTTTGTATAAAAATAATCTGAATTATTTAATTTCTAAGATAGATAAGGCAGGTCACAGAACACATCTCTTCAATAATTAAGATCAAAGAGATTACTGAACATAACAAACACGTCACATTGACGAGGGGAAAACTCACCCGTTGATAAAACTATGGCATAAATCTACTTCGTGACTTATCCTTCCTATATTGTTTGTTTATATTAAAGAGTTAAGGACTTCTGCTTCTTATTATGCTGAATAACTGGGGGCCTATTTGTACTGTATAAACTTAATTCCCCCACTTAATTCCTGTTGTTTTTATACTGTATTGAGGCAGGTAATTAATCAATGAGCAATGCTCTTAGCTATAAAATCGATCGCGTCTTCGTTCAAGTCAAATACATAAATTGTTTAAGTCGTTCATCTAGTACGTCCCTTGATTATAAACTTCTTTTAATGTTTAGTTTTCTTGTACCAGAGTGTTATTATTCACCTTCAATGTATACACATTAATATAGATATTCTAATAAATAACATAGAGTTGGACTGGTAATTTTTTTAAATTGTTGCTTAGAACACAATAACAAAGTATATTAGTAAATAGTAAATTGTGGCTTTATGATTATTAAATAAATTTCATATATGTACAAAATACGATAACATTTAACGTTTTTTGAGATCAGAAACTGAGTAATTAATGTAAATATTCCCGGTTATCATTCTACAGGTAATATTAAAATATATTCTATGACTAAATTGATTTATATAATTTTTGTTAACTAAATATTGATAATAAATAAGTATCCAGGACGTAATAATCTATGTCCCATTTCAATCAAGTAATCATAAACCAATAAATATTTAATTTTCAGGATCATCGTCTCAGAGCAAAGCAGAAACCGGGTCTTGACAATCTTGACGCATGCGTCTCTGAAAATAAGAATATATTTCATACTTGAATGAAAAGCGAAACTAGTTTATTGATTTTATTATTATATACCATTTTGTATATATAATACGACACTATTTCTTCCACCAAACAATTATTATTCTCTATTTTATACACTGTATTATACTGTATTTGTAACTGATGAATGAATATAGTTTACCTGAATGGTTAACGTTTAATGAATAACTAATATTTTGTTTGTAGTATATTTCATATACGTATTAATAAATTATAGTTATTTGAAACAAAGTACTGGTTGCTAATAATAAATGATTGCTTTGCTAAGCTGCTACATATATACAATTACATTGTCTATATAATTTCTATCTATATCAAATTTTTTCATGAAACTGTTATCTATACTGTTCTCATTTAGATATAGTTTTTTGTTCTGCATAATTAGAAGATATAACAACGTATTATATTATTCAAAATAGCTCTTATATTATTATGTTGTCTGCTTTATCCTTCTATAAAACAATTAATTTATATTTAATTTACTTACTACTTACAAGTAGTAAATTAGAAACACGCTTATAAGATTTATTCAATACTGCAGTATACTAAAAAGTATGTGCTATTTAATAACTGAACAAGTTCGTTTTTTATGCAGTCTTGAAGATTATAGAAATATCGATTCTTTTCTTGGTCGAAACATTTACTTTTATTAAATAAATAAATAATTATATATTACTGAAACGAACATAATTTTAACAATTATTGACTTTTAGATACATTTTGTCTTTGTAAATATTCTGTCAAAAATGGATACTTAAAATTAAAATTGTTCGGTTTATTTAAAATAAATGTATATTATAGAAAGTTTTAATAAATGACATATGTAGATAATTAGTAAAACAATATATATTAATAAATGCATTCTTTATATTATTATATGCTTATATTTTCTTGTTTTTACATTAGAATTGTTACATTATTACAGCTATATACTCAAAATTAATATTAATATTAATCTCCCCTGTACATATACGTGTTTATATTTACAAATATAAATATTTATCATTTCATACAAGACTGATCTTTATTCTATATTATAATTAATGTCATGGGGTGTTGACTTAAATATTTTCTACGTTAATATTAGTATGAACTTACGAAATAGAATCTTTTATATAAATGAATTCTCTTAACCTTTTCCCGACGGGGTGTATCAACGTTTGATACAGTAGAAATTTTGACTCACACAGCGCGTCACAGCTC
>JAUZNC010057127.1:0-13280 GCA_034780395.1 Vannuccia rotundouncinata | reverse complement strand
TCGACCAATCAGGAGCCAGCTAGGTCACGTGAACCTCTCGACCAATCAGAAGCCGAATTGGTTGAGACATCATCATCTCCTATTACTGTTTTATTTATATATATAGCCATTATATAAGGCACCAATAATTAATATGTATAAAAGTGCCTCTTGAGTTATATACGTTCCTATGTATGTATACGACCCTGCAGCCTTATTTTTTACTTAATTATTATAATATATCATAATATATGAAAAATCATGAAAGTTGATGTTACTTTGGCATGAATAAAGTTAAACAAATTATATACTCTTACTTGCATACTTACTTAAGAGTATATTAACAGATTGAAAAGTTTCCTGATGTGTATATTATTAGAAATTAAAAATAAGGATATAAGGTAATTTTTTCGGTTAAAACTTTATAAAAAAAGAAATTAATTTAACAAGTCGTATTCGCATTAAATTTAAATATTTTAATAAAAAGGTATGTTTTGTATACAGAATTCAAATTAAAATGAATTTCATTATCGATATATATAATTAGCTAAACGGTAATATTATTGTAATTATTATATAAGTTTTTGAAATATGTAATACATAATAAATTATGGTAATCCAAAATTGAAAATTCTTAATTGTGTTTTCCAGCCTGTTAATTATAGGGGTTTATTTATTTGTAAATTGCTTCTCTAATGAATGATATTGGAATGATATTTTTGGTAATGTTCCACCACTTAATATCAGCGCCAATTTCTGTTGCTCTTTGGTGTTCTTTAATTTTATTATGAATTTATATGATCCAATTGCAAACTGCCTAAATATAGACAAATCTTTAAATTTAACAAAACTAACAGTACCTATACATGCAACGCATATTATACATCAACAACGCGATATTTCAGCTATTTTCAAGCTGACACGATTTCTGCACTTAGGCCCAAAGATGTACAGTATAAATATTTTTAAGCTAATATTTAATTATACCTTTATTATATTTCTCGCAATGCATCCCAAAGAAATTCCGACATCTCCCTTTCTACAATGTTGCTTTTTATGTAATTTATATTATACTTACTTTCGTTTTAGAATTTTTGTTGAATTGATGCAATATTATAATTGTAAACTGTTTTGAAAATATTTGGATTGATATATTAAGATAAAATCCTAACCACAAAATCGTTACCTAGCTAACATAAAAAACACGAATAATTAATTACAATAATAATTAATATTTAACCCATTATAGTGATGCTTTAGTAAATAAAAACATAAATATGATTAAGTAGAAGAGCTAATAAATTTTTATGGTGTGAGGTATCCAGTTTTTAGCAATTTTTGGCTAGTAATAAATATTTATGAAAAACAAATCATATTCTACTTTAAAATCAACCCCTTCAAAAAAATTTTTTCTTACGTTTGTTAATTCATTATAAGGATTAGGATACTTCGATTTCACGATATTAGTGAGAATTTTTTGTTGTTGAAAAATCTACAAATTTCACTAATATTTATATATTAAAAATATGTGTAAAGAAAATTTCTTTTTTTTGACACAAGTGTATTATTTAAGAGAATCAATTTCAGATTTCTAGAACAATTTAAACTGAAATTTCTTATCTATTCTCAAAAGCATATAAAATGAAAATTCATGAGAATAATGTTTTGAATTCATCTTATACATCAACAAAACATTTTCGTTTTATGTGTAAATATTAAGAAGTTAATATTTATTTATTGATGATTAAATGATAGAAAACTTTACAAAAAAGATAATAAAGTAATATTTTCTCTTAAATTTATCTGTTAATACGACATAATAGAGACGTGATTGCAGAAAGATATGGATCAATAAAATTGATTTTTTTGTACAGGCATGAAAGTATAAGTAGATCGATAAAAATTGTATAAATAATCGTAATAAACAGGCTGCAAATCAAAAGTGTACAATGTCATTTAAAAACTTTCAACTTGTCAAATGTTTCATAATTAGAAAGTTCAAACTTTTCGAAAAGGATTAAACGTAAACGTAAAGGATTACACCGTAAAGAATCGGAGAAAGTGTTTTCTAGGAGAGCTTCAAAACCGCTCCTAGTGTCGGTCGAAAAAGTGGGTATTAAAAGTGAAACAAAATAATTTATGATTGTCAAGTTCTTAAAATAGTGAAAACAATTTAAAATGTACCAGTCTATAAAAGACGATTATATTTCTTAATAGAAATAACTAAACAATTACGAAAAGAATTGAGTTGACAAACTTGTAATATTTTACAATGTATATAAAATGTAATTTATCTGGAAAGATTTAATACATGGTCTATTATAAAGTAAGCTAATCTTAAATAAACTGCATGCTTTAAATACTCAGAGATCTAAGACTGGTGACTAAAGCCAGCTGGTTGCAGATCTATTGCACATTGAAAATGAATAATTAATTTCATTTACATAAAAAACAAGACTTGCTATTAGAAAATTGTATGGAATGTTTTTGGAATAAAAAAATTAAAATCGATTAATTGTTGTTTTTGAACAAATTGGTAGATTTATAAATAATTTTTCATCTATGAATAATAAAAGTAATGAATGCCTTTCTTTGACATAATATGTAATACTACAAACATGTTAATACTACAAATTTAAACAATTATATTAAATATATATTTCTACTACTGCCAAAATAGTATAGAGTAGTATACTTTAAATATAAATGTGTACACATAGAGAACTTGGATGGAATACAAGGATTACATTGATCCGACAAGCTGGAATTTTTTCTCAATTAATTTTCAGAAATAAATGGTAATGGTATAGAAAAAGTTATAACCACTCTATAATAATTGTTTCACATGGCTGTTTTCATAAAACCATCAGATAATTCACCTTCGTCATCTTGACTTGAAGCTAACGATGTCTCCTGAAAAGAAAATTAAAAAATTAATTAAAAAACCTACAGATTTGTAAAATTTGTTTAAAATCATCCATCTAATTGAGTTTAGGAGTATGAAATAAAACAGAGCAGAAAATATAATAGTTCGTAATTGAGTCGATAATTTGAATACATACAAATACATGGATACATACTCAAAATATAAAACAAAATAAATATAATTTTGCGAGTCATAGTGACTTAAATCCAATTAGATATAAATAATAATGGGAAGTTAAAAGCGATGCTTAAAATATCAAATGATTGTAATTTTGTAAAAATTATATATTGAGTATATAAAAATTAGGTTGAAATAACGGCAACAATAAGGTGCAAACTATAGATTCTATTTATTATTAATAAGATATAAAATTTGGGAAAATAATCTTATGTAGCTTCTAGGTAATATCGTAACAAACTTTATCCTAATTTCGTCTTCGATTGCGTCTCTGCAGAAATTCGAACGCATAATAATATATTGAAATAAACCACAAGAAGAATATGTTGATTATTTTTTGTTTCAAAATAGAGTACAATATAGATGCAGTCCTTATTTTGTACCTTTTTTTCAGGTTGTTGTGAAGGCATAATAAGTTGGTACAAAGAGATATAGTTCATGGCAATAAGTCCAGCAGGAGTGCTCTTATCGTTGACAAGCTTCCCTAACACCCATTCAACCTCGCCCTCTGGGTTCAAGTCCACCACCTCAACCTCTTGATTCACACCCAGGGACAATTCGTCTTCATTCTCTGCGGAGTAAGGAAATAAGGTGAACACGCGACCATCGTTGGCCTCCCCCAACTTCTTTTGTTCCTCTGAAGAGATTCGAACAGTCATGAAGGTAATAAAAGTGCTCGCAAGCATTCAGCAGATATGTTGAGAAACCCACTCACCAGTAAGATAGTCCTTCACTTGATCGTCTTCGGCCAAATCGGAGTCGCATTTGTCAAGCGGAGTTTCGCGATCTGACAAGGTGCGAGCGAATAATGAGGCCCCTGCCTCCACTAGCAGTTTGGCCAGGTCCAAAAGACCACACGAGGCAGCACAGTGAAGCGGAGTCCACCCGTCCGTATCCCCAGCGTTAACGTCAGCTCCAGAACGAACGAGGAATTCTGCGATAGTCCCATGCTCGGCGCAGATGGCGTTGTGAAGAGCAGTGATGCCTTCATCGTTGGTAGCCGAAATGTTGGGTAGCTGTAACAAAAACAAACCGTTTTATACATCCAGCGTCAGTAAGATTGAAATAAAATAAACACTAACCATTTTGGCCGCCTTCTTTACTAGTTCCAGATCTCCTTCCAACGATGCGTCCAGAAGCAGGGCGAGTGGATGAAACGTGACAGAATTGCGAGTTCTCCTGGCCGTTTGCTTCTTGATGCAAGATCTGGGTAGTAACCTACTTGCCGAGAGGGAAGAAATCTCCCCCTTCTCGACAGCCACTCCGCTATCTATTGAGGGGGAACTGCTCTTTGTTGTAGTCTCAAGGTCATCACTTCCGCAGGTTTCCATGGTTACTGAGGTAGTTCTTGGCGAGTCACCATCGTCCAGTTGGTTGTTGTCTGTCGTATTCATAGAATCCGCTGAAAGCGAAGTAGACATGTGTAAATACCGTCTGCATAATTGGAACTCAGCTGATATATTGTGAAATTATGACAGTGAGGGTCATTCATTGTGTTCAAAAATATATTAAGTATGCAAGTTTAGATTTAAACACAGATTTAGAAAAATACATAAAATATTTATGAAATAGCTAAACTTACTCGTACTCTTGTCACTGGTGTCCGTTATAAGACTCATTGATCGACCATGGTTACCAAGTGTTATCGATTTATAGACGGCCGTATTACTCGTTGGAGTGACACTAGCTGGGCGGCCTTCATTATCCAATGACATCGATTTGCTACTGAGATGAATACTGGTTGGTGACGTAACATCGGTGATTTTCAATTTTGCTTGAGAACTGGTGTAAACTTGTTTATTAGTTGTAGATGACGTACTGGACGATTGACTTTGGTTATTCAGTGAAATGCTGTTGCTGTTGGTTACTGAATTTGTTGTTGGAGCTGAAACATTTGATGTCTGACCTTGGTCAATAAGGGGACTTGTGTTCTTATTAAAGTTACCATTATTGTGTAATAAAAAGTTTGGTGAACGATTTTGATTAGTGAGAGGAGTTGGTCTACTGACATTATCAGTAAGTTTCTCTTGTGTGGATGTTTTTGCAAAATTCTGATTGCTAATATAATTTTGTTTGTTGTTAAGTGCATTAACACTAGACGGTCTTCTTTGGTTGCTAATAGAAACTGCAGAAGTAGTGTTGCTTTGAGGTATATTTGTTGACGGAATGAGACTGGATTGACGTCCATGATTTCTCATAGCAACAGAAGAAGTTGAGTTGCTATAAGGCGTTTTCGTAACAATTGGATTGACGCTAGATGGTCGTCCTTGAACTGATGAAATAGAGTTGCTATGTGCTGTGTTTGTCGAAGGAATAACACTAGATGGGCGTCCTTGGTTGCCTATTGGCACAGTAGAGTTGCTATTATTTGAAGTAGGGATAACACTTGATGGTCGGACTTGGATACTGTTTTCTGCGTTGATATGATTGGTGGAACGCGGCGGAGTATTGTCACGTGCATTGTTAACTACCATCCGTGGCAATTGGTTTTGATAGATTTCATTGGCTGTCCGCCGATAACTGAAGAAAGATAGTCAACCAATAGAGAACAACTCACAGTAATAGTGATTAATTTTGTATTGTAAAGGATTCAAACCTCTATTAGTTTATTCAAATTTATAAATATATCATGCGTAAAGTTTGTTGATTAACTTAATTTTAAAAAATCGATTCTTTTCAAATAAAAACCAGAATCTATATTTGCTTTGTATTACATTTAGTAATTTGTAGATGTCAGCACTCAAATATTCTAAGACCATATTAAAGATATAGATTTTTAAATCATAAAATATAGAATTAAAAGCAAAATTCAACACAAATATTCAATAGAAATCATCGATTATTACATTTTGGAAATAAAAAAATTGTCAAAAATCTTTTCAATGAGAAATATCTTCAAAAATTAGAAAAATATAGATATTGCAATGAATATTGAATAAGAGAGTAATGGAGTTCAGACTGTTAAATCTAGCACATGCTTTATAAATTATATTAAGGACCACCCTTTAATTATTCAACGAAATATAATCCAAAGGAACAAAGGAAAAATGTTGTTAAAAGGAAACTTAACGTATTATTGATTCATTGATTTAATAAAAGAAATATAAATGAGTTGACAACATAGAATTAACATTAATAAAACGGAGGAAATATATTATATAATAAGTAAGGAGGGATAAGTGTTGAGGATGTCACCCACCCAAATGTGTTGGCTTCCAAAACATATCTATTGACGAGGAAAAGCAGAAAACCAAAGGAAACATTGTTAGTTGGAGATAATTAAAAGAATTTCAAACAATAAAGCGATCAATTTATCATTACATTTTTAAATTTTCTAGTAAAACCAAAAATAAAAAGTAATAATTTTATTAAAAAGCATCAGAATAAAGCATCAGAGTTAAATGATTGTTTTACAATTAATTGTAGTAAATCAATAGTGTTTCTGTTTCATAGAATAATTGTAACTACATCTTTAAATAATACAATCGATATTACAATAAATTATTGTAACGATTGTGTTTTATAAAAAATAGGTGTAGGTCAAGGTTTCGGAATTTCCAATATTCCTGTATAAATTGTTATAATTGTAACAGAAAAGACTACATTTATAGATTTGAATGTAAAATAGTTAAGTTTACAATTAATATTTACTAAACAAATGTACAAGTCCTATAGCGATGAGGATAGACCCGACTAAAGCCCGACTTAATGCAGAAATAAGTTTCAATTTTCGTATTCTGTTTCCACTTTGACCTTCCATAATAAATTGTAATTTTTTCGGAACATTATGAGCATAATTTTTTACATCCTCTCTCGACATATTCAGACCACAAATTAAATTACCAAATAAACATATTACGTTTCATGAATGATTTAGTTTACCTACTGAGAGGACAGATCAACTTCTTCAACGTATTTGTCCTTGATTGGTGATTCACAAGGTTTATCAAAAGTAACCGGACATTTATCAAAATTTAACCACTCTATAAATTTGTCTTCCGTTTTCATGATAATTAATATATTCAATGGTTAATACCTAGTAAATCTCACAACTCTATACTTAATGAAAAGCATATTCAAATATACAAAAAGAAGCACCACAGTTTCTTGTAAATCCAATTATGAAAAATTGTGCAATTATATACACATTTGTTATAATTAAATGATACTAATACTTTTCCGGCTCCCTGCGTACGTATATTATGTTTTCTTGAAGTTTTAGGTTGTCATTTCTATATTTAATTCTGACGTCTTACTTTAAAAGCTCACGAAAATCATTTGCAGTTTTATATCATGACTCATAGAAAAATTGTAACGCTACAATTAGTATTTTGAAAATATTGTGAAACAGAATAATTCTAAAATTGTAACTACAATTCTGCACTTGTATATTATAATACTACAATTATATAAGTGCAGTTTGATGAAATACGCAATCTAAATCGGTAGCTTCAGTTCTATTATCCTATCATACTGGATACACGTTGGTATCACATGTAAGCATGCATCCATGTACACTATATATTCACATTTGACCGTATTTACATTTCGACTTATCAAAAAATAACTTGGACAGACCAACACAATAGTATAACCATTAATAAAGTTAAAAAACAATAAAAAGTAATTATTAATGCATTCCTTTATGCATAGTTATACCTTCCCATTGTTTCTTTTTCTAGATTAGTCTTTTTCTAAGAGTCTTTTCAGTTACTAAATTTACAATTAATTATAATAAATAATATGTTTAAGCAGTGGAATTATATTTATCTAATCTAAATCACAGCCACATACCGTTCTAAAGTATCCGTTCCCATCTTTTTCATGTAAGTACTGTTGATAACCGACCTCGAGGCATAACGTGGCGGCGTTTTATTGGCCCCGAAGGAATGCTTCCTTGTGATTGGTGGAGAGCTGGCTGCTGTGAGTGGACGGTGGTGATGATCAATGTTAGCGGCCGGGTAGATCTGCTCCGGAGTGAGACTTGAGCTGCTACTGTTCGGGGAGGATGATGAACATTCCATGCTGAGTTCGCCGTCTCGTCTATAATTGGATAAAAGGCAACTCGTGACGCTATCAAAGCAGACTGATTGGACAATAAGCCTGTTCTATTTGTTAACTAACCGAATAACACCCTGTGAAGAGTGCGAGTGATTCGGTTGTGTGGTGTTGCCCCTAGCAACCACATCCCGACCACTTAACAGGTGGTATCGATCCGCGGACGTTGTTGTGGTAACACCGAAGGCTAGGTCACGTGATTGGCGCTGAATAAAGGCAGAGACTGGCTCACCATTGCTAGGCACTGGGGTTGTTCTATTGGAGATGGCTGTTCTGGAAGGAGTAATGTTGTTTTGCTGTGGAGATGTATCTCTTGTTCTGTGAGAAGAAAGAGATCAGGATTAATGGAAAGTTGTAAATGGAGCATTTTCCACGCGTCGTTAAATTCCCTACCTCGGCCGTCCATCTACAGTGGACATTTGTATGGGACGTCTATCTAACATGCGCTGTAATTCCGCAATACGACGCTCCAATCTATCTGCTTCATTGTTCGAAGATCCACTATTAACATCTTGCTGATTTGGCGTATTAGATCGCTGCAAATATAAAGCAAAGTATAATTTTTAAAAGTTTCAACAAGATTGGCTTTTGGTTGAGTAATGAAGTTATGTTTGTGATGTAAAGAAAACAACAAATAAATTAATAAAATATTAACAAAAAATAAATTAAATCAAAATATTTATTAAAAAAAAAAGAAGAAAAAAATATGTCACTCAGACAGTGAAAAATGTAAAATACTGATTAAATTACCTGATTTTGAGCTTGTCGTTTTTCTCTTATTTCATTTAGTTCTTTAGTAAGTGTTTCAACACGTTGCATACACACAGACAATTCTTTCCTCTTTGTAGCAAACAGACTCTGCATTACTTCTAGTTCCTCATCTAAAGTGAACATTACATTTCATAAGAAAAATGTATAATCAGCTCAATAAGTCATACTACTACTTAATGAAGTAAGTAGTAACTTTAGTAAAGTAGTGTATTTACTGATATTTCCATTGTTTTTCTTGCTATGTTCGACCTGTGCCCGTAGACCACGCAATTGTTTCAAGCGAGTCTCCTGATTGTCCATAGTTTCCTTTAATTCTCGGAGGTGACCGTTGCTTTGTAACATCTAAAAAGAATTAAAGAATAAACACATATTTTAAAATAAATCATGACTCAATTGAAACATATCGATTATTATTCTAATTGTTTAAAAACACAAGCTTTTTAATCCTTCAGCACCTGATCACCTATCAAAAGAATGATCAGATTTTCCCACAACCAATTAATCACAGGAATGATTCTTTTCTGAAAATTGCGTAAGATTAATTGCAAAAGTTTCACACAAAAGAGGCCCTCAAAACTTTAGATAAGTGAGAGTAAAGATTAAAAGAAAGAGAGGAAAACCTATAGCAAACGTTATCTGAGATCTCAACTTAAAACCGAAATATAATTGCCAATTCAAACAGAACAAATTTAAAGACTCAGAAGTGTTCTAACCTTTTGAGTTCTCTCATTTAAATCGATAATAGGAAAGTTTTATGGATTAATTATATAGATAATAATGGTATATTTGAACTAAAAAGAACCTAAAGTACTTATATTTTTAATGAATATAATTAACTATTCCATTATACAATAATAGACATATAACTATAGTATACATTATATAGAGAGGAATCCATAGACATATAACTGTAATACATTATAATATATAGAGCGAAAATTTTAATGAAAGTATGTCACACCATGGTTTTTACGTTATACACAAATTTAATATAGAAAAATGTGTTTTCTAAATGCTACTTTAGTATAAGTACAGATTGATAAGAAATAATGACTCGATCAATGAACTGATAATACTGCACTACTTTAGCTCCTGATGAAGTGAGATAAATTGGAACAACACCTTTACATATTTCAATTACATAGAGCTCGAAATTCAACACTGTAAGATACTTTTTAATTCATTTTCCTGTCTGAATCTAGGAGAATGACAGTAAGGAAGCAAAGAGACGCTCACAATATATCTTTCATCTTCTTCAAACGAGTTTTCGGAGAAAGAAATAAACCTATGGATCCAGGTCAACAAACCGTGCAAGATTTGGGAAATTAGGGTTACAGAATCCATCCCAAGTGACCTCGTGCTAATACTAGTGTAAGATAGAGCGAGTGAGGTGTGGTCGTGAAAGGAAGTAGATTTAGCTAGTTGGTAGAGAAAGATGTAAGGCAGGCCTTGAAATAGTCGTATTAGACTTGTCTTGTCTTATTGTTTGCTGTGATCCAAATTTAGGGGAAAAAGTGTCACAGCCAGAAGGAAAGCAACCAAGAAATACAGAACATGGAAATTTGAGGACTATAAAAAACTAATTATACATTTTTACATACTTCTATAATCATACACAAGGCTCAGTTTAACAAAACAATACGTTGAAAGTGATCTCAAGATTACAGCGTTTTCAATTTAACTGTATTTATGATATCGCCTCGTTATCAACGCATTCAAGTATTGTAATGCTTATAACTGATACTATTTGACAGAATATAGGTCACAAGTCAAACGTAGAAAGGATTTCGGTTTAAGATACAGGTGTAAAACATTTTATTACTTATAATATTGAATTTTTTCCAGGCAATAATAATAAAACTCTGAAAATCCATAATCTATGACTCACCCGTCTCTGTCTGTTCTCTTGGACCTTCAATGATGCTAATCGTTCTTCCCTCCCACGCAGCAATCGTTCCTGATTGGCTATCTGGTCCGTTTGACGTTCGGCAATATCTCGCAGCTCACTTACACTCAGTTCAGTAGATGACGCGTCATCGGCTGATTGGCGGAGAATATCACGTGACCTTGTGTAGCCAATAGGACTTCGTTGAGGACTGTTTGGCGTTGCGAGATCGCTGCTTCCACCAGAATTCTGCTCGAAGAATTGTTACACGAAAATTAAATACTCAATAAAAAGCGACTTATAGCTAATAGTTTTTGAAAAGGAGAACACTTGAGATTTACTTCCAGCTTAGACAATTAAGTCATACGATATACATTGTATATTCAAAATAGATCTGTATAATTTGTGAAACGTATTTCTTTCTAAACATAATATGTACATTAACAAGTTGCAGCCAGCTATTATATGTACCAATTAAGGCTAATAAAAAAGTATAAATTAAAAAATTGTTCATAAATCCGACATTGCATTGTTACATTTAAAAAAAAACTATTTTAAGTTACTGTAACTTTTAAATAATACTAAGTTCAAACTGTTTTTATCAATAAATTAACGAATTGACTTTCTAGACTTCCTGAGCAACGCGATAACTTCGGGAACTGGGTAATTGGCAGGGTTGAGTCCGCCGCTTATTATATATTTTTGACATAATTAAAAAAACAAGGTTCCACTATTAAATTGAGTATTTCGCTGACGAAGTCGAGAAGGTTCAACTCATAATTAATTTTTCTTATAAAAATATATCACATTATTATCGTATATTCATTTACTTAATTTTCAAAATCTTTTCATCATCAATCTATATAATAACAGAAAACGTTTTAGCATGTATTTCATAAACATACAAATTAAAACCTATTATTGAGTTTGAAAATAATTAGTCTTGTACTCGGCTCTTCATAGGGACAATCCATTTCAAAGTAAATTGAACATATTTCCTGATATTATATCTGTATGAAAAGAGACACGTAGCTCTTCAGATCATAATAGCTCTATTTAGATCAAGCCGTATCCTGTGACTCATTGTGTAATGTAATTTGTGTCAAAATCCTGTCTACAATATTATGGTAATTGCTATAATGTGAATACATCATCAATATAATATAAAATGTATGATCGTCGAGAAAAATCATAATACATCCTTTATGAAATTGATATCAGAAATTGACAATAATCAGTTAGACTAGGAACTCTACATAATAAAGTCACTTCGGATGTTTATTATAGAAGTCATTCTATTTTTCAACCACAGAATATGTTTCCATAGTTTCTATATACGTGTGTACAGATTGTTTCAATTTACGTGTTCAAAGTATGTTTTATATACGTGTCCACGGTATGTTTCTTCTGTGGCCATTGTATGTTTATATATTATACGTATAGAAAGTATGTTTTACATACGAGGCGTGCATTTTGAATACAACTTTACAACATTTTAGACCGCGTGATTGTCTGAACAGCTTCAGAATATTTAGCATTGGTCGAAAGAAATTGCATAAATCAAGTTGACAAATTAATGTGTTGTTAACCGCTCAGATGAACAAAAATTAAGTTATATGGTAAACAGCTCTATCAACTCTCAACAATTGAGAGATCCAGTTAACGAATCTATGAATACGCAAGTGTTTCAAAGTACTAAAATTAATATAAATTATGTTTACTTTTGTACAGAAATACATATTAGATTTTATAGAGTAGAATCAACCGTAACTAAACAAATAGTTTATAATTTGTTGAATTAATTATAGAGTAGAATCAACCGGAGCTAAACAAATAGTTTATATTATGTTGTATTACTTAATTATTAATAACTATTGTTTCTTAACAACTTTCTTATCTTACATTAATGTAATACTAACAATAATATTTGGGATATTTAAGCTAAGTTGAAGTCAATTCAAAACAGTTTTTGATGATAGAACAAAATTATAAATTTATGTTATATTGATTTACACAGACAATAATTTGATAAGATCTCCAAAGCGTTCAATAGAAAATGTAGTCAAGCCCACAAAGCCAAAGGACGAAAGCTGTAACTCGAAATCGTGACAAAAGCAGTGCTATTAGTAACCATCCAAGAGTATAATATCATCTTAGTACATGATAACAAGGTATAATGTAATATAAAATTTTACTTTTCACAATCTACATGAAGCAAACTTTGAATTTATAACTAAATGCAGTGTCTCGATTCTAACTTTTTCGAGTCCAGCGTGCAAGTATCAGAATCCATTTTCACAAATCCTATGATATACAGTTGAGCTCCACTAATTATTAGTATGCGATCTAATTAAAACTATATATCTGACTGGAATATTTCATTATATAAAGATGTGTACATTCATACAGCGATACAAACATACCATTTATTAAATAGAGAAGACATTTGAGAGACAATGTAATTACAATATACAATATAAATAT
>JAUZNC010057126.1:0-13282 GCA_034780395.1 Vannuccia rotundouncinata | reverse complement strand
ACAAAAACAGACCCATAAAAGTGGTCTTTACTTCGTCTGAACAAACATTCACCTTTGTAAGCAAGTCCAATGCCATAGCTTAAAAAAAAGAAATTTTACGTAAATTTCGACTCAGGCCCTTTCACTCAGAGTGAAAATGCTAGACTGCGAACAAAACTAGCTGATGTCAGAAAAGAGGCTCCTAACAAAACTTTCAAATTATTCAAAAAACAGCTAATCGAAACAGACGATCATACAAGCAGCAACATCATATGTGTTGTTGATGAATTCAACCTGAACAACCAGGTTTTTTTTTTAAGAAGGGGAATCGTGAGTAAACCAAAAAATATTTTAAATAGCGGGTGCACATCAAATGCATTTGATATACACCCGTAAAGAGCTACCCTCGTTTTGTAAATAACTACCTTAAGAGTTACTCCCTCCCGTCTGTTCTTGTTGCGAATTTGCGTTCAGCTGTGCCAACGTAAATGTCCTAAAACTGCTAGGCTTTACTTTGAATGACAAACTAACCTGGAATTCCCATATCTATAATGTAATAAAATAATAAAATCTGCCTCCAAGAAAATTTATGCGTTCAGAATACTGCGTCTAATCCTAAGTAAGTATCAACTCAAAACAATCTATTATATGCTCTTGTCCTCAGCTTACTCGAGTACGGGTCCCTCTTATTTGTTGGTATGCAAAAAAACGAAATAACCAGACTTGAAGCTGTTCAAATATGCTTCCATCGATTCATCTGCAACATCCACCCATGTTCATGCAACGATTTTCCTGCTCTTTCAATCGACGTAACACGGCTGCCATGAAATTAATGGCCAAGGCCACTGCCACTGACCATATTTTAAACAATGAGGTTTCCACATTGATGTTAAACGGTCGACTTATTCAACCACCTTCAAGAACCACTCGGTTCAGGAATTCGTTCATCCCTTTCACCATATCCCTAAAAAATAATACTATCATAGACTAACTCTGTATATCCTCTCTTCTCTCTTTCTCTTTGTACCCTTTCTTTGTAGCCTTTATTATTATCAATTTAACTTTGCTTTAATAACTATTTATTTTCTCTCTCATTTCACCTGAACATAATTACCTTTAATTCTTTGTTTCACATGTTAACTAGCACCTTCGATTCCCATTTGGGGCCTTGTTGTTTATAATATACATTTATTATTATTATTACTTAATATAGTGGACTAAATTGTTTCAAGCAATTTACTAAATTTACATTATTAATTTGTAACTTATAGTAATATATAATGAGTAATATTTGTTAGTAGTAATTTCACTTATTTAATATTCGTTCACAAAGTACAACCGTTTTTAAAAAAATCCCTTTTATCATATTTTTTAAAGTTTTGAATGCTATTTTGATCGAAAATCATCTAAACTCTACAATTTAAAACTTATTCATACAAAAATTTGTTGCTTTAATTTCTTTTATTTGTTATTTGCACTTTTAGTCGATGGCGCCTATATGAAAAATAATTTCATAACCATAAAAAATTATTGTTGAACTGTAAACGGGCGGTTATATCAAAAGGTAATTCTGACCCTTAGGCTTGTGCAAAAACGTTAAAAACGAGATTGAGCTCGAAAATTGTAAGCAGCAAAATAGCGACTCAGATAATAATTTAAACAAAAATATAATACATGTTTGTCTTTAAGATATCGCAATTTTAAAAAATTTTTACTTAAAAAAAGCCTTGTTAAGGAGTGGTGGGCGAAACGGTTTTTAACAAAACAGTGGAGACATTATTTTATCCCAATAATGTTCTCGAAGCAGTGTTTATAAGTAAAACACCCTAACAAGTATGTCAAATTGACTTTTTTTAACTTCCATACTAGCTTTTCTAATATTGTAATATTTATTAAACCATATTTACTGAAGGGTTATGAGCTCTCACTGACTAATTAACTATTTACTTCTATTTCTATCTAACGCATTTACCATTGATTACATTATGTGCCTATGTTTATTATTTTTATCTGTTGTCTAATTATACGTTTATTTCTTTGTTCATGATAATTATTTAAGGATCATTTCCACTAATAAACAATAATAATCTGGAGACAAGTTCTTATTTATGATTATTGAATAATTAATCAGGTCAATATGATCATTTTAAACTGTAGCGCCCCGACTGTAATTATGAGACTACCGAAGCAAAAGAAGGAATTGCAGTAGTTCTCCTCACCAATCACAACCTGTCCCATAAACTCCTGACAACCAATCAGTTCAATGCAACCCGTACTAAAGGACCAAAGCTTGAACGACCACGAATTGATATGGGCGTTGACATGAGACATGAAAAGCTTTCGAACGACGTTGGGACAATGCTATGAAGTTACTTGCCATAATTCATGTCTCATGTGGAGTCAAGCGTACCGAATTAATCGCCATGCAACAAAGCTCTGACGAGACATTTCTAGCTTTCTCAGCAGAGTCCGGGGCAAATCAGAAACATGTGGATTTATTTACAAACAATACTAGTTGCAGATGTGATGAGATGATTCACGACGTCCTCTCAGCAGGAATTTCAGACATAGACATACGTCGCGAGGCCTTGGGTGTTAAAGGCCCAGGACTGGTAACCGAAATGGCTAAACATAACATGACCTCTACCATGAATTTAGCCATCTCAAAAACAATTGATGTCAGTTCCAAGCCTAATTCTTATAAAACCTGACTCTATCTCCTGCAGATACGGCATAACATGCCCAGATTTTAAGAAAAATTATTTCTTGTTTTCAGAAAATTCTCGTGGGTGGAACAAAAAATCGCACGAACGATGCTAACAATGTTACATGGCTTAACGACAATACCGTATTGAAAGCAAACTGCTTCTAGTAACTTTGTTGAGACGACAGACAAAGAGCCAGTCATTTTCTAAAATCTCCAATTACCTCTTTAATAGGCAATAAAAAAAGCTCAAATCTTTAACCTTCAACACCTCATCTTTACACGTGGTGAATGGAAAACAGCACAGTTTACTAAGCACCCTATGCTGTTGAGTTGCGCATCAGTTTAGACAATTTTGATAACACCCAAAGCTCTCTATAAACAATCATCAAAAGTGCTTGCAAATTTCAATGTAGTCATGGATAGTGGGGCACAATCGCATGTTTGGTCTCTAGATCAATTTCTGGGGAGAAGATTTTTTCTTAAGACCTCCACCCAGTAGCATTGAGTCTTCATGTGCCTTTTTTGGCATTATAGAAGGCCAGTATTTTAATAACAAAACAATATCCTGTCATGCCATGATATATTTAGCAAAGACATCTATAATATCTTCTTGTCCTATGAATCTCTCCTAGCCTCTATTGCAGCATTCAAATTTCTCAATGCCATGCAGAAAATAGATAGGCCCAACAATGAGAAACCAAACCGAGAAAAACCATCACCCTATTCTCATTCTCTTCCGATAGCATGAATCCCAGAAAAAATGTTAAAATGCGCGATTGGCTTTTTGATTATTATTCCAATTCCAATGCATGGAAAACTGTGACGGACGCATGGAACGGCTATCGTTCTGCACTTTTCCACGAGGTTGACTGCTATTTAACCCTGGTAATTACGTCTTTTGGTAGATGGCGTTATTGCCGTGCACGCAAGGGTTTCTCTCCTACGGCGATGACTACAACCGTCGTTTCGATGCTATCCCCCCTGATTTCACTCGTAAAAAGCGATGCATCTACTACGACAGTGACTTAGAAACTCATTTGTGGCATACCATAGATTTTCTTGAAATGGTCAGAAACTCAAGAGTAGTCTTGAATCCTAATAAATTTCAGTTCGCAAAGAAAAAGATGTTTAGTTTGCTGGATTAAGAACAACCAATTCTTCTATAAAACCATTACCTATATTATTTGACTCCATCAAATATTTCCCTACACCCACTTCCACCACATACATTCGAAGTGGTTTGGTCTGGTAAATCAAGCTAGCAATTATTCCCAACTATGAGATATCATGACTCCTTTCAAATCTTTCTTGAGTCCCAAATACAAGTTTTCGTGGTCACCAATACTCGATGAAGCCTTTGAATCATTCAAAGAGACGATTATTGAGGGCATCAAGGGTGGAGTTAAGATAGTTGACACTTCTAAAACGACCGGCCTCTGACCAGATTAGTCTATGAACGGCATAGGATAATTTCTAACTCAAAAACAATGCAGTTGCCCCTCTAGAGTCGCAGATTTCTGCACTGATCATGGCAGGATCTCGCTTTTTATTAGGAGCAGAGTCTCGTTACGCATCTATAGAAGGTGAAGCTTTAGCAGTTGCTTTGGGACTAGAGCAGACACGTTTCTTCACACAAGGTTTTGATGATCTTTTATTGGTGATTGACCATAAGCCCTTGTCAAAATATTTGATGATCGAACCCTAGATGAGATTGCTAACACACGTCTCTACTGCCTATAGCAACGGACCTTACCATGGCGTTTAATTAAAATACATATGCCAGGAATATCTAACCACACTGTTGATGCTACATCCCATCATCCTTCTCCATCTATATCAGTCAACTCGTTGAACTTGAACGACCAAGTGGAACACATTCTTGCCTCTATCATTCAAAAGGAAGCAGCAGAAATAAAATCAGGCTCCTGGTCACATATTGTAGAAGAAACATAAAAAGACGTCAACATGCGTGCTCTCCTACACACTGTTGAGAATGGCTTTCCCAAATCAGAAAAAGACTTGTCCCATGCTGCTCCTTATGGGCAGTTTCAAATGCCCTTTACATCTCTGAAGGTGTGGTCGGTCATGTTTGGAGATCGTTTTGTCGAACCACCTAGGAGTCCATCGGCTTACCATCATTCATCTTTGGCTTACTATTAGAAAGCTAATGGCATAGCAGAGGTTTCCGTAAAAAACATCTTCCATGCATGTTTGGGGTGCCCGTAGAATTGTCAAGAGGACCAGAGTTCACATCCTGCAAGACACACGAATTCTTGAAACGTTGGGGTGTAGATCATCGTGCATCTTCGGCATAGCAGAGGTGGCCGTCAAAGAAACTAAGTGTCTTCTCCGATCTAACACTGGACCTGATCTCTTGATAATGATCGATTCTTGCGTGCACTCCTACAACAGCGAAACACTCCTGACCTAGATAGAAACAGTTCACCAGCACAAGTTATTTTCGGTAAACCTTTAAGAGACTGCCTATCGTTTGTCAATCGTCTATCAAAATTTTCTAATCCAAAAATAAGACAAACATGGAGGGAAGTTTGATCTCTAAAGTAATCATCTCTTTGTACTCGCTATGCTCGTTCCAAAGAAGCTCTTGGTGCACACACATGTCCGCAATTTCCTCTTCAGACTGGATACAGATTTTTTAAACATGGAACTACCCGAAAAAATGGGACAAAACTGGTACTGTTACAGAAGTTTTTCTACATAACAAGTACATTATCAAAAGAGATAGTCAGACTAACAGACGCAATCGAAAGTTTTACGAAAGTTAAATCCTATTCCCACTCACTTGTTGATGCCACCCCCTGTCAGGTTAAACCGTACAGTTCCCCCAATCTCAATTTCTGTAATTTCAAGCCCCATATTACAACCAGTGCCAGTTTCTATCAGTCCAAATCCAATAGTTCAACCTAACTCCCCTAAATCATCAGCCCCAACACCTCATGAACCTAGACCTCTATAGTTGAACCACAACCCACTACTCAGTCTACAAATTTATCTTCAACAAAGGCATACTCCACTCAATCAAATCCGGAAGGAAATATGGAAGTATCACAACAAGAAGCTCCGCACACTAATGCCAGATCTCACCGTAAAATTCGCAAACCTTCCTGGCAAATTTCTGATGAATGAGTTTTATAAGCCAGTGTCTTATGCCCGTTATAGGGGATGGAGGGTTATGAGCTATCACTGATTAATTAACTATTTACTTATCATTCTATCTCTTGCATTTAGCATTTATTATATATTATGTTCTTATGTTTATTATTATTATCATCTGTTCGTTGAAAATTATTGCGGGACAAATATTTTATTTTTGTTAAAATTTTAATTAATTAATTATTATTAATTAAACCATTTAATATTCAATGCACAATTCAAAGCACATATTCAAAACACAACTGGTCAAATACCGGTAAACAGTATTACATTGTTAAAATACTGTTTACCGTTATTTTAGCAGTTGTGCTTTGTTTATAAATCATATTTTTTATATTTCTCTCACTGCTCTAGGAGTAACATTATACTCATATACCAAAAGTAAAGTATACCGTAAATACAAGTATAGTGTTGTCGAATTCAATTGTAAATTAATTGAATTGAATATTTCTTAACACTGCATAATAAAATGAGGTTTTTAATTCAAAAACTGTAAAGAACATGATCGTTATTTCTGTAACATTATTTTGTTGTTTTATAAGGCGTTCATAATATACAAACAATAAAGTTATAGTAAACAAACTCTTCAGTATGAAATATTTTTATTATAATAAGAAACTTTCAATTTTGTACTATAGTTACCGTTGTCTAGTTACAGTATTTGACCCAAAGTGGTTGAGCTATGTTTGGGAGGTTACTTTTGAAAAATATAAAATTTTCAACAATTAAATACCACGTCTAGTAAATTATACAAATATTATAAATATTCATAAGTACTTATATAAGTAGTTATAAGCAATCTATGGTAACTATATAATGTATAAACTATATATAAGAAACAAAATTTGTCTTCTGATGTTTCAAGAAAAAAGCATCATATCTTGCCGCACGCACGATTGTATTCCATCAAGCACGCACCATGTTACGTTAGCTTTATAGATCAGAACTAATTGATACATTCGGTTCTTATAAACAATAGTGACTAAAACTTATTTAGGATTATCTTTATATTTGTCTTCTCATAAATATAACGATTGTGAGTTGTATTGCAACATTATATTTTCCCCTCAATTTATTCCATCAAGCACGCACGCAGTTTAATCAAGGTGACGGACCTAACAGATACATTACAGTTCCCACGAACAAAATATAGTGACGACTCGCCGAGTTATGGGATAATATTGACCTTTATAAATATTGTTTGGCTGTAAAGTGCTACACTAAGTCTCCCCCTCCGCTTTATTTTGAGGATAGCTCACTGCGTTTATAATATGTGTGAGAATATAGTGAGAATAATAAGGATTTGAGCTATTAAAATGTAATGTTATACATTGGCTGTAACCGCAAATTATAAAATCTTCATTGAAAATTTTAATTGGGAATACTACAGATTTTATAGCCAAAGTTCTGATTTTACAAAGCGATAATTTGACTGTACAAGATATGAACAAATCCATTTTTCGTGTTTTTATTTTTATAAACGGCTCATTCAACTGTTAGCAAGCATTCTTATTTGCATTCAAATATTAGCATTTTTATAGTGGAACAATGATTGGAAGTCATATAATTTTTTCAATACTATAGTTTGTTAAAAAGTTTAAAAGTAGATCAAATTGTATTATAATAAACCAACCACCAAGGAATAAACAGTATTGAATAATTACACTTATTCACAATTCATTATATTGGCAGATATTTTTGTCAATATGTATACTATTTAGATTTGAATAAGTTTGCAAAGAGTTTCATCTTAATAAAAATAATAAGAGTCTTATTAAGTTTGTTATATAGATTCTACTTTAAAATTTAATAAACTTCATACCACATGTGATATTGATTAAGTCCGTGACAGTGGTAAAATTAAAACAAATTAAATATCAAATCTTATAGTTTAATACCTACATTGAAAAACCTATGCTACAAGTATCAAATCAAAAAATTTTCAACTTGAAATAATATATTTATTAAATATAGTTTATAGATTACTAATTCACCTTTATCTGTAGTACTATAATTATATTCATTGCTATCATTGTTTTGAAACACATAGGCCTTGTCTCTCATATTCAATTCTTCCAATATTTCGAATTTCATTTAATCCTTTTTCTTTGAACAATTTGCATGGAAATAGCATGACAGACAGTTCATAAAATTCGGTAAGTATCCATTCAATCAAAACATTACCGTTTAAAGACACAATTCCATTAAAATTTATTGAAATTGAATATTTTATTTAATATATTAATTGAATTCAAATTTGAAAAGTATTTATAAAATATAATAACAAAATTAATTTCAGCTTACTACATAACATTATGCATTAAAGAGGCTATAAATATTAAAAAAACAGTTAATTTTTACATCGTGAAGTACATAATTACCTAAAATTGCACAAAACATTATTAGTTACATTAAAAAATATCCACACTATTCAATTTTACTTTTATTTAATTTGCATTAAATGGCAAAATATGATAAAATTACATTTATAAAGTAATAATAAGTTGACGTTGAATCGACGTTGACGCAAAATCAGATGTTGAACATCGACGTCGACTCAACATTTTATTTAGTGATCGACGTTTGTGACCATTTTGGACGTCGACACCAATCTTAAAATTTTATGTAATGAAAATAAACTCTCAAGATTGGATTTATTAGATTTATTCACATTTGTTTTTGGAATCAAAATGTAAGAACACAATATGATTTCGATCTTCAATAAATTTAATGAGAAAACGAAGTCTTGCAAAATATTTAGATTTTTGATCAGCATATAAAAACCTAAAAAAATATTATTTTTTCGATATTTAAAAAAAATTACAGCATAGCGGCAGTGAAATAAAAAGTACGTAGATTTACATGTCATAAAATAGTGTCGGCTTAATAAAGAAATTAATGTTTGAATTAATGCATGCATTCTGATGCATCGTCTTTCTTTCCATCTACATAATTTATTCTAGTGATATTAAAAAGGTTTCTAAAGACAGAATACCACAAAAAAATACAAAAAGCTCAATGGTCGACAAATTTATTTAAATTTAGGTAGTTAATTGGAAAATTTGCCTTGATTGTAAATTAAAAGTTTTTAATCAATTGGAAGAAATGACAAACAGCGACTTTAATTTATTTTTAAGTATTTGTATTTTGTAAATTTTATAATACATTATTTATATTTTATTGGAACATTGCATTTCAGTCTTTAAAACCCATTCACTCTTCCCTTCGTCCCTTCAGCACTTATCACCAAGAAAGCCATATGTGCTCTGTCTGCTCAATGAATTAAGCTGGGAAAACTTTTTGGTTGAGATATAGCAATTTATAAATTATAATAGTTTTTTAATTCAAATATTTAGACATGCGGTCATCCAGAAGGGGCTTTAATAATTCATAATCTGAAGGAGGGTCCAAATTATTATTATTTCAAAACAGAGTTATGTCGCATCATTTATTTTTAAAGGAGCAACTGAAAATGTTTTTATATTTCATCACAGTGATTCATCATAGAACCCTGAATATTTCTGGATATTGTGATGATTGACGATTTGATGGAAGAGATGAAATATTGTTCCTTTTTATAAGAACGAAGAATCATTTAATCTGCTTTACAACCTGCTGTGAAACACGTCTCTGTCTATCAATACTTGGTAATGTATTGACACCACTGACACCAAACAAGTTGTCAAACTTGTGCGGCCGACAAATGTCCTGGGAATTCTAAATTTCTGACTTTAGTCTTTATAGATATTGTTGGTGATAATCGCTGGAGGCGGGAGTTAGAGGTCCACATCCCATACTACTTATAATATATAGAATTTAAACATTTCAACTCTTTTTGAAATGTACTTCGCATAAATATTTGTAAGATGTAATCTCAATATAAAATTAACAGCTGAAACAAAATGTAAATATTTCAAAATGTAAAAATAAAATTAAACAGAATTATTTTAAATACTCAGCTCCATTTCAAAGTAGACAATATCATTAACATTAAAATACTACTACTTCTTTAAACCTACGGTAGTAGGTTGTTAGCTCAATGTTTATTTAAAGAATTATTTATAGAACTTGAGGGCAGCCTACACACTGTAGGTATTATTAGGATAAGCACAAACTAGGCATTTTTGACATAGTCATCATAAAAAACTGTAAGAGGTGTCGACATGATTTCATAGGCGTGGGATAGCGCCGTCGCAACTCTAACAGTATTCCAAATTTAACATTGTTTTCTTTTAGATACTCAAAAATCGCCATTTTTCGTAATAATTCTTCATCTTCTTCTTCTTTAGACAAAAAAACAACTCCTAAATTTCAACCGATTTTGATAATTTTTTCAATATACTTTTTTTTTCAATATAATTTTTTCAATATAGGCTGAATTTGAATAAAATGTATATTTATTTAGCTTTTGATCTAAAATTGGTCGTAAAAACGATCATTAAAAGTATTTTTGATGTAATGTAGATCGTGGTATTCCTAATTCGTCGAATCTTCTTCTTACTGATAGCTTGGGATTTTCTTCAATTGAGTAGGTGATATTGACATGTTCGTCAGAAGTTCTCGGAAGTTTACAATAAAATCTATTTCTTTTAGTCTATAAGTTTCTTATGTCAGCAGTAGTTTTATCACACTCGTGGTTCCATGTTGCAGCCACAATTCTAAATTCTATCGTGTATTCACTCTGGTCTGCCGCCATGATTTACAATTTACCCTAATTATTAAAATACTGCCATAAAATCGATGTCTACAAATGCGTTGTATTTAAAATCACTATAACATAATGGATTGATTAAAACAATATAAAAATCAAAACCGTCAATATGAAAGTTTAAAACTTTGAAAAAAAATTTATATTGCATTCTATGTGACAGGGAATTTGTGACAGACTGTATTAACACTATAATAACAGACTGTATTAACACTATAATAACAGACTGTATTAACACTGTAATAACAGACTGTATTAACACTGTAATAACAGACTGTATTAACACTGTAATAACAGACTGTATTTACACAGTAATAACAGACTGTATTAACACTGTAATAACAGACTGTATTTACACTGTAATAACAGACTGTATTAACACTGTAATAACACTGCATTAACTCAGACTGTATTTGGGACAGACCTATAATTAAAACTTCTATCTATATTTCATAAAAAAGATTTAAATTTCAGAAAACAATTCAATTCCACAGAAATTTTTCTAATTCAATGATTATTTTAAATTCGCGATTAGTAAAAATCTATTTTAGAAAACCACAATTTTATTTTATAACTTGGAAATTCATATATAAGTTGTCTATTTGAAATATATACAGGGACCAGGGGGAGAGGTTTCATTAGTGAAAATTCTTATTTTAGAAAAATGTGTTTATAATTTAGTCGATTATTTATAAAAATAGTCATACTATAAATAATCGTATACAAAAGTTTTATATAGTCGTATTGAATTTAAAGTATATAAAATGTCGTATCTGTATAGTTGGTAACTTCAACGTAATTGATACGGGGTTTTACTACAGATTATATATAATTGCATTATAATAATATTGTTAATCAAAAAAACGTACCTACCTGGATTTTTGGAAAACTCCTAACGGCTAATTAGTCTGCTTAAAAAGACAAACGTTATTTGTCGATGGCGCCTTTTATTCTATACGACAATTTCTTAGTACGACATTTTACAGAAATCTTTTTCTATAATGTAGACATTTTTATATAATTCTTTTCTAAACGACTATATCTGAAATACTAATTGTTCAAAATCATGAATGAGACTTTGCTTAATTTCAAATTCTTTGACACAATATTTTGTATATAAATGGATTGGAACTATCCCTAATTGGCCTGTGTATTACATTTCTTAATTGTAATGTTCTTCTAATGATTTGTACTTTTTCAATAATTAGCTCCGTATTTAAGTATATTACAGTGTTCTGAAGAAAAAATACAAGAATATAGAGTCTCAGCATAATATGAGTTTACTATTCAGATGTATTATAAGTAGGTTTATTATTTTATTTATTTTATTATTTATTTAATCAGTTTTCTGAGTTATCGTCACCACATGTATGATGTGGTGACGTTATCTATCAATCGATAATATAGAACATCGCAACAAGATAGGGGGTGACTTCAATGGTTAAGCTAGTACAAAGAAGTACAAAGGAATCTATAAAAAATATATATTTCCAAAACAATGCTCAGTAAATATTTTAGCCTTTTCGATCTGACTAAAACTTATTAACTAAAACGCGGTGGTGGCCTCTGCATTTGGACACACACTCTTGTCCAGTTAAAAAATACTACGCAGAATTCATCGACGCTATGACGGTTACTTAATTTTCTTAACATTTAACTAATTTTTCTCCAGATCGAGTCAACTCGATCATTAAAATTTGCAATGCTGTTCACCCTCATATATGCAGTCTTTTCTACCTCAACCTTATTAACCTCGCCAAAGAAGCAACAAGAGCCAATTCCTTATTTCTCCAAACCTCACTCCCTCGACTAATCAGTTGAAAGAAAACTTATTTTCAAATTCTGACCACGCAGGACTATAATTCTAGGCCTAATCGTAACAAAATTTTAAATCTCAAGGTCAATACTGGGGTTTCAGGGTCCATCAGATAGTCTTCAATCGATGATTTGCATTATTAAACGCATTTTTGACAATTGAACGCATTAAATAATAATTATTTTGTTATTTTGAAGATTTTATATGAAGCTAGTTATTACATCGCTTGAAATAATCAAATTATAGTAATTTTGTCAACGTCCTCTTTGGTTCTAGGTACCATTCATGACCACCCAATCAGTGTTTCTAAATCTAACATTATCTAATCTTAACTAAGTTTCTTAAATAGTTCTTAACAAGCTAGTTTCTTTTGATTCTTCATCTACATGTATATGAGTACTCCCAAAAAATGATTACCATAATGTGATCAGAGAGCATTGTCAAAATAGCAGCCTATCTGAGCAATAAAAACTTTTAATCGAAAATAACTGCCAATAACTTCCAATAACTTCCAATAGATGGAAACATGTAAGTAAAAAATACATCATTATTTTTTTTAATTTCTATGTGTGACGTCATAGACATTTATCTATAAATAAACACAACAAAAAAATAATTTTTTAGAGAATATCTCAAAAATGAAGCATCTGAGACCCTATAATATCTGTTTTCCCAACAGATAGAAAATTGAAGTTACCTAATCTGATAGATTATAGTCATTTTCATATCTGTTCTAAATACATCCTCAGATAGATGCTTCCTTTTTGAGATATTCACTAAAAACATAATTTTTTGACATGTTCATTTTTTAGATAAATGTCCAGATATTTCAGAATTGCATCCATTTTTCCGATTGGTGTTCCACACGTATGGATACTGTTTCTTAATCAATTTTTAA
>JAUZNC010057123.1:0-13290 GCA_034780395.1 Vannuccia rotundouncinata | reverse complement strand
ATGCCCAACTTCCCATGTTTAAAGTCCTCTTCAGTGGAACAATGTGCCAAATTGACATCATTTCAGTCACTCGAAGGTTCTGGTTCCCACTGCCTTCTCTCCAATCGCTTTCTCTATCTTTATAAAAGCAACATTCTGGAGATACTTGTTCCTCCCAAATGTACTCCAATGACCTTATACTGCTTTGGTCGACAGCATGAATATCGTTGCACCATTCGGTAGGCTTTGTATACAACTTAAATTTTAACTTCAACAGTTTACTTTTGTTCGGCTTATTTATAGAAACGAATATTTTATTTAAAAAGTATTTTAATTTTTAATAATTCACTAGCTGGGATTTGAATATTTTCTGTAAAGGTATTCAAATCTTGAACAGAGTGTTTACACTAGGTTTTGTTTGTTCTTCATAGATGCCTGGATACACTGACCCTTCCACGCGAGAGACCTTGCCCAGCGGTTATCTGCTCCGTCTACACCCCAGAGGTGGACACCAGTTTTGTCTGCATTGTCAACGTCCACCGGTCAACAGTCGAGACGGCCGTGGAGCTTCCTGGTGACATCACGGCCATCAAGGTCGTTTCGGACTGTGCCATGGAGGGCACACATCCCCTTCTCACTCGGTTTTCTGGATGCCTGGCAATAGGAACGAAACGTGGTTTTACCTATCTCATGGGTACATTTGTTTATCTCGATTTTGTGCTTTATACATTACAAAGAAACAACTGACCTGACTGAATTTTTTCTCGTGTTCTTTCTTATTAGACCTGTGTTTGACTAGTCCTGTCCGTTCTGATCAATCGTGTCCACTTAAACCTCAACTGATTAGAATGAGTGACCTGGCCGAAATTCATGATAAAGACATCGATAACAAGCATGTCATGTTTTCTCTTGATGGTGTGTTAATTATTGTTTCGATTTGAATTCATTTAGTAAGAGTATAAATAATGCAAACTTTCGTTTTTATTTTGTGATTTTTGTAGTTAAATTAAATCTTTATAACGGTTGAATAATTTAATTTTTAGATTCCATTTTATCGTGGGGAAACTTCCTTTATAAAAAGACAGATGGAGATATTTGGGGGAAAATTAACGCCGGTAAGTTCTATCTATATTTCATTTGTGATTGATTAGGTTCATAATTACTGCTGTGTTCTTTTTATAGATGATGTCAACATCACTTGTCTACAATTCATATCCGCCAGTAATTCACTTCTGGTCGGATTCAATTTCGGTTGTGTCCAAATCTGGAGGCTCAAGGATTTCACTAGAGAGTAAGTATGATTCACATAATTGCTCAGTATGATTTACCGCCTTTACTCACTGACATTCACTCCTTCCCACCCCCACCCCCCCACACACACAGATACAGCATGCGTTACCCGCAGGATCTGGGTGGCCCGGTCACGAGTCTTGCCTATCAAGAACCAGAAAATGATCCCCGTTACTATGCTTATCTTTGGGTAGGCCGTCAGTCCAAAGAGTGGGTAGAATTAATGGACTCGCCGGGTCACAATGTCTCTTTTGTTTATCGAATATTCCTTTTCTATTACAGTACCGTGTCACCCTGCACAGTGACCTTGATGCAGCTTGGGTATCGAAAGAAGAAGATCATCTCGTCAGGTTGCTACTATAAGGTAGGTTGAACTGAATTCTCCTTTGCCGGTAGTTTTGATCGACTCAGTCTCATTGACTCTCCTTAGACATTGTCGTCTGTCGTAGAGTGTCTGACGTCACCGCTTCCACCGCTAACGTCATCCTCCACCCAAGGATCACGACTACTCTCTTGTCGCAGTTTAGCGATTGATCGGGTTGTATCCTCCTCCTCTACTACTGATGATCGGGGTTGTCAGCTGGCTACGGACCTGTGCAGGACCACCTTTGTTTGGTGTGTTGGACAGCGGGTGTTTCTGGGCCTGTTTGATCTCAATCGGTGGTACGAGGCTCAGATGCCGGCCTCATTTCAGTGAGTAATATTACAAAACACCCCTAATTTGAATAATAATAATAATTCATTAAACGACAATTCAAAAAATAAGAAAGTCGGTACACAGAAAAAATAGGTTTCTCAAAGAAACAAAGGATGAATAATTACAAAGAAGGGAACAGTTCAGTTTTCAGTAGCTTTTTCAAAACAGCTCATTCCAAGCATGTGGGGCAGAAAAACAAAGCTCTATTGGCGCTAGAACACTTTGAAACTGGTTGATGGATAGAACGCAAACTACTTGTGATCGCAAACTGTCCGGTGAAGTGGCAGAAGCAGCTGATTTTGCCAGGCGCCCCAGATTAAAAGTGCTGTACCATGGATGCAGCGCAAAATTAGGTAACACAATTTGAACTAAGTCAATTCTTTGACGAATGGGGAGTCAGTGAAGTCAATTCGTGAGCACACAAATGCGTTTATAATATTGTTTTTATTATGTCTTCTGACAAAACTCGTAACAGTTTTAACTATATTCTCTGTTACAGATTTACGGAACAGGGCAACACATGTTCGTATTTTGTCGCATATGATTTTTCAGACACAATGCCAGCTGGAGTTCCTTTGGTAAATGAATTACTATACATTGACTAATTATTTAATAATAGTTCTTATTAAGTTATATTTCTTCTGCTATTGATAATCGTATTGATAATTCTTTATTTTTAGGATATTCGTATTGACGAGAAATCATTGCGACTCTTCTCTGACAGTTCTAAAGAATTTCCTGCCGAACAGTTCTTCTTTCCTTCAGCTCTAAATTTTAGTGAGTTTTTTTAAAAAAATAATCCATTAGGTTGTCATATGATGATTGTAGAATATTTATAAACATGCCGTGAATAGAGACGAGTTATCAATCTGTTGTGAAAACACAGCTATCTCATTTTCTCCAGGTTGTTACATTTGTACCACAAGCGGACTCTACACCTCTCAAATCACCGCTCAACAGTCCCTGCTACTCCGTCGCCTCTCTTCTGGTGATACCCGTCTTCTGTGCCAAGCAGAGGAGATGGTTACCATGGCTGTCACTCTGGGTCTATTACCCCTAACCGCAGTGAGCTGTCAACAGCATTTCGGCTGGGTATTTATCGATTTCCTACTGGAGCAGGAATGTAGCTCTATGCTGTCCAACTGGATGTCTGGGTTGGTCGCTCAGGTGGAATTGAAAGGAGGGCCTTTGAGGTCCATTACCTTGGAGGAAGCTCTCGATTGGATATGGAAACGATTTCTCAAAATAAAAACGCGTTTTGACCAGGTAAATTATGTTTTCCAAAAATCAATGGTCCCATAAAATATACATTTTAGGTCTTTTATAAAAGAATATATTTTTTTATGATAATGCACTCTTCTGTTTTCAGGTGACTCAGGTCGTATTCCTCCCAACACCATCTCCACACCTTTCCCCAAATCAACTGTATGATCTTCACCGCTGTATCTCTTTGGCAACTAGTCTTCACAGACTTCTAAAACAGGCGAATTCCTCCGAAGTTTTAGACCGGTCTGTCCCAGAACACCTTAGCGCACAGGTCGACTGCTCCAATCTCTTTTGTCAAGCAGCACGGCTCCTCCTTTGGTTATATAATTATGGATTCTGCGCGGACTATGACCCCGCGGGATTAGCTAAAATTTACTCTCGACTACGCAAAGAGCAAGGAAGTGAATTGTTATTGGTGGACCATCTTGTGGAGGAATTGGGGGACGATGTTAACGCCTTGTGGACTTCCTACGGAACCGGTCGATACCCCCCTGACACTCTTCAGGCGGTGTGTGACGTCTTCCGAACTGGGGAGTTACCGATGAGTGTCAAGCATGGGTTGGTGTTCTATCTAATCTGTGATCAGGCGGCGGCTGGTAGTTCTGCTTCTCTAGAGAGTCGTCAAACTTTGGTGAGTTGAACTTCGATGTTATGATGTGAACATAGGAATAATATAAGAATAATGCTATATTTTGTGCTCATATCATGGATTGTTCGATTTATTCGGTGTTTTTTTATAACAGATTCGAGACATGACAACTTTCTACTGTTCGGAATTCCATGTTGATATTCGTTTGGCTAAATCGGCTCAACTTTGTTGGCTTATAGATCAAGGTTTCCTAGAGGTAAGACGCTAACCATTATTTATCGAAATAATATAAAATTTGGATGCTTTTATAACATATTTCATTGTACTACTTCTAATTTCAGTAGTAATATTACGGGCTATATTGAAATTTGTAATATATTTGTTATGTCATGTTTATCTAATGTATAAAATTAAAAACAGAATATTATTAGCTCATTTTTTGCGTGATTTTATCTGTGTTATGTTGTGATTGTGCCTGAACTCTGACATGCTAATATATTGATTATTCTGAAATTATGTTTTGTTTCATCACAGGAGGTACCCCGAACTATGAGAAATCTTACTCTACCAAGTTTATATCACAGACAACATTGGTTGTTAGTACAGACCCTTCTTAACAGAGGAAAGGTACACCTTGCTGATAGACTCTTCCGTCAACTTAGTCCTAATCTGGTCAGCTCCGATGATCTGGTCGAACGTGCCAGGCTTCTAGTTTATGTTGATCAGCTGGATGAGGCTGTCGGCCTGTTGGAAAGAGAAGAAAGTGATGAAGAATCGATGGTTGATGCCATTATTGATGCCTGTGTTCAAGGTGAATTAATCTACAATCTAACTTGTTAAATTAACCTTCAATTGTTTAGTAACCATTTTGAATGTTTTAATTTCTATCCTAGAAAAACGTCTGTCAGCTCTTTTACGCTACGCAACATCCTACCATCTGGAAGCCGCCTTGTTAGCAGGTCTCACTCGATGTGGTAGGCATGACTTGGTAGCGTTGCACTGGGTAAAACGTTCTCAGTACCAGCGTGCCTGGACCATGGTTCAATCCACTGAGAACCCTGTGTCTAATATAACCCGAGACCTAGTTACTGCTGTTGTACGAGCCTTGCCTAAAGGGTCTTTATCTACTGATAGGTAACATATTTCGTTTAGTTAAACCGTAATTCGGATAAATACGTAACATTGTTTTCATTTGATCTAGGAGTTTCCTAACTGGAAATCAACCTTACTTTTTGGAACCTGGTCAAAAACGGCGAAGGTTAGTTATTTTTAACTTTAATTATTTTCCATTTTGTATTAACTGAAAAATGTTTATTATACACTTTTATAATTGATATCTTTTTTAAAATATCACAAATAATGTTTCAAAGTGTTGTAATATTCATCGTGATAATTTCTTATCTCAAGACCAAAGTCTCCAACATTGGATGCCACAACTCCGCCCAAGAGGTTCTTCTTACCACCAGTACAGCGCAAAATAAAGCAAACTTCCATTGTGAAGGAAACACCCATAAATAAGACGACCAGGTAGTCTATTTTAAACATTTAATTGTGTTTATCTGTTGTGTACCGAGCTTTTGCTTATACCGCTATAAATTTGATTACAGAAGTCTTCGCGATCATCCCATTTACTCAGTTCTTCGCACGCCTCCGGTAGCTTATCCGGTATTTAACATGGTCGCTAAGGTGGCCACACCGTCTTCGTCCTCTGACATACCCCTAGCAACCATCAATTCCATTCTCAAAAGCACTGCAGCCACACTGCAACATCCTTCAATATCTCTAATTGGAAAAGAAACCACTCATCTCGAAGCCAAACATTCCATCCTCAAAAGCACGGCCACAAGCCAACAGTCACCAACATATGTAACTATGGATACAGAGCGAGTGCCGATGTCTGCTACTGATGAATGTATGGAGACAAGCAAGCTTGTCAAGGATAGTCACAGTATTGATAGAAGAGAAGGTTCCATTTTCAGCTTGGAGAAGCAAACTAACGAATTCGGTATGTTGCTCAGAATTATTTGCTCGGTTTCTTCAATATTATTATTATCAATGATTTATTTTATAATATTATATTTTCAGATTGGCAATCGAAGGTAAATTTAGAGGTAATAATTCATTTCAAACTCAGTAACATAATTTAATTAACACGTCATATTAAATCTTTTTTCTATTAGCATCCAGCTACGTCAATACTATCAACCAATGTAAGAAGCGGTTTACAATTTGACGACCAGTTTACCTTTTCAGTCCCCACACCTTCTACTCCAGTAGTTCAACACCCAAAGATTCAACAACTGTCTAAATTTAGAGCAGAATTTACATTCTCCCCGCCTTCGTCTCGTCAAATCAATCGAATTAACGTGGAGGAACCTACCCATACTGTTAAATTCAACCTTCCATCACCCGAGGGTTCCGCTGATTATAGCATTGCATCATTAGACGAATCTGAGGATTCAAACGACAATAGTGTTGCATCCTTAACCGAATCAGTAGAAATATCAGGGAGTAATATAGCTCCACTCAAAGAATCAAAGGAATCGCCAACCAATGAAATCTCTCCACTCACAAAATCAATGGGCTCAACAACCAATGAAATCTCTCCACTCACAAAATCAATGGGCTCAACAACCAATGAAATCTCTCCGCTCACAAAATCAATGGGCTCATCAACCAATGATATCGCTCCACTCATGGAATCACCGGAATCATCAACCAAGGAGGTTGTATCCTTCATAAAATCGATAGATTCGGCAGAGTCTATTGATGACTTTGAACCACCAACAATATCAGTAGAAATTTCCCCTGTTAAAAGCAAGAGTTCTTCAGAAGTAGTCCTAGCAACTAAGGGCTTTGATATTTCCACGAACGTGTGCATATCGCCAACTTCCGAAGACACCGCTTCTTCAAACAACTCAGTCTCTTCGTCTCGGCGAGATATTGAAACTTGTGAAATCTGCAGCGGTGGCGAAGAGTCTTTTACTGATGTCAGTAGCAAGCCATCTCCGCAGCTGCCATCTGACTCAGGGCCGATAGAACCAGACATAGAAGAAAGGGAAACACCATTGGGTGAGTTTTTTTGAATAGTAACCAACATTTGGAATATATCGTGAATTGTAAAGTTTCAGATTACAGAATAAATCTAAAATAGCTAATTGATTCCTACATTTATTTGTAGTCTCTATGGCTGTCGAAATCAGCCCTCCGGAAGACTCAATAGAGCCCGAAATAGAAGAAACTGACAATGTTGTAATGTCGAAGTGTGGGGAGCTCAGACTTTCCCTTTCTCCTGTCAGAGAAGAATCTCCCACGCATGAATTTGGTGAGCTCAATACTTCTTTCGTGTTTGATTATTTCACTGTACATGATTTTTTTATCCAACTAAATGATAAATTATAAATCCAACCCTTTTAATGGAAACTGTATTTGTGTTCCATCATTCTCGTGTTCAGAAGAGGCTTCACCGCCAACAGTTAAACCGAGAGACCATTCACTTCAGGAGATATCTCCACCTCAAGGAAAATCTCTTTTGGAGGACACGGATGACTTAGGTGAGAATTATCGTTATATTTTTAGTCATGAATGTTATTAGTCTATCACTTGTTCCCTGCTCCAGAATCGGTGTGCTCCGAAAGCACTGGACTACGACGCAGTTCTCGACGACGTACAAGCGTTCTCCACACTCTTCCTATTGTCACTGCACCTGCTAAACGTGGACGAAGATCTCGAGCTTCCAGTCAATCAGAGGACCCAGTCTTACCTGGTCCGGATTCCAGTATTCCAAATGTTTCCTCTGCTGATGTGACTATTGCTGGATGTGATGATGATTTGGGTGAGATACAGTTTATTTGTTTGATTTGTATTGCTTCATAACTTTCTCTCTTGAATCATCGTTGATATCAAGGTTTCCTTCCACTAAAAAAAAAAATACAATTTTCAGTAATTCAGCTAACTTAAATTGTTGTGTTTTAGTGGTACGAACGTTTACATTTAAATATTTTTATTCTTTACAATTGTGAATTACTTTTTACTTTAATTTTGGATCATTTCTATTTCACATTTTACTTTCATAAGAAATTAATTAAGATCATTTGTGTTGATAGCTAAGATTGACGTTTAAATTAAATTTTTTGTTCTGTCATTTTGAAAATATGTCAATATTCTTCCGATAAGATTTAATGAAATTATTAGCAATATATACCGCCCCCTGTTCCATGCTTTTTAAGGGGTTAGTGTGACCGTTATATTGTTTCAGCAGTTCGCAATATGATTCAGTTTAGTCCATAAAGGAAGCATTGTAATATGAAAGGGGTTTTTGTCTGATTTATATCTGTTTTTGTTCGATGTTCCTATACAATTATATTTGAAATTTGCGTATTGTTTTTTATTAGATATTTTTATTATGATAATTGTAAGAATTGATTCAAAAATAAAATTATGTTTCTGATCTTCTTGGAATCATATTAATGAAGATAAAAGGTTCATTAATTTAACTCTGCTGCTTTTTTAATAATGCCTCAAAATTATCGGTGCCCCCTTATACCCTATCTTTACATAGCATACAAATGTGTGTGCAATTCGAGGTATCATGTTATTATTTCAATTTGGATGGCTTTTATTGACGATAATATTTAACTATAGCTTCTTATGAGTGGTTGAAGAATTTTGTTTACTGAAACTCTATAACAAACAATTTTAGAGCAAAGTAAATTCACCAAGACATCTGTTGTACTATTATTTTTCAACCATTGACTTAACTATTTATGTCAATATAACAAGTTTTGAGAGAGAATGTTATAGGAAGCGGGAGTCGTATATCTCACAATCGAACGAATTTTATGAACATACGAAACAAATGATGAAGTAGTAGGTTGCGAAATATAAACCCTCTTACACACAACTCTCGTTCATATGTTTCTGGATCCACTTAAAGATTTCCTCGTCATTAAAAACTGCACTTTCCTCAATCAACCTTCACACTCCCTGGTACTTACATGTTGGACCGATTCCTTCAAAAATACTAACGAAAAATCACGAGCCTAATTTAAAAAGTTTAACACTTGTTGTGAAGATGTTATCGGGTAGCCCTCTCGTTCGATATAATAGAAGTAATACGTCTAATAATTAATAAATACATTAATTTTGTTATTATTGGTAAAAAACAATAATTTAAAAACCATATTTTCAATGTTTGCTTTAGATTACTGTTACTATTTTTCGATTATTGATTTTTTCAATGATTTTTTCATGCTCAATTTTCATATATTTCATTTTTCATTTCATATTTCATATTTCATTTCATATATTTTCATCAGGTATAGTCCATAATGTATTAGATAATATCCGGTAGATAATCCAATATGTTAACCTCTCGATAGTAGAAACAAGTGTAGCTTTGATAAGTAATCAAAGTAATCTTTTAAAAATTATAAACCTGACACTTTTTTCATAATAGCAAAATACTATCTTAGTTAAAATTGTGAATAATATTGGGAATATTCATATCTGTATTAACAACAGCTAGCGATATTTTCTTCGATTTGCTTCTTATGTTTGTATTTAAATAATTCAAATTTGATGGTTTTACTAAAATCTAATTTGATGCATGATCATTTATTTTTCGGAGTAAATTAATATGGTCATGAATCCTAACTCTCCGGCTCCCTTCCTCCAGAATCGGTGTGCTCAGAAGTCTCCGAAAGCACTGGACTACGACGCAGCTCTCGACGACGTACCAGCGTTATTCACACTCTTCCAATTGTCGCTGCACCTGCCAAACGTGGACGAAGATCTCGAGCTTCCAGTCAATCAGAGGACCCAGTCTTACCTGGTCCGGATTCCAACATGCCAACTGGCTCCTCTGCTGATGTGACTCTAGACGGTTGTCAAGACGATTTGGGTGAGATTTTAATTTGTAAAATATTATCAATCGGATTGTGTCTGTATTGACGAAAAGCAATCTGTTTTTTATGTTCTAGACTATATCCCTTGTTTTTTTCTGACAGTAGTTATCTTGATGGACTGTTTCTTTGGACTGTTTCTTGAAATTTGTTTTTAACATTAGTTGATATTCGCCCTATTATAGTAAAACTATTTGGAAATATAATATGATCTAGTAGATTGTCGTTAAAATTCTAGACGATACATTTTTATAAATACTAATTCGATCATTATCTTCAATTTAGAATTTATCCAATTTAAATGTGTTTAGGACGACTAAGATTTTGGTTTAAATAGTACAATACTGGATTTTAGAAAAATAATGGAACTATTCTACCATTTATTATCAGATTAGAATGTAGACGAAATGTAAACGAAATAATGTTTATTTAAATTGTAAAGATATCAGGGCTCGAAATTCGCCGATAATTATCTACCAATTGTTATTTTTGGGTCAAATAGGTTGCCATATAGCTGCAGACAAGGTCTGATTAACCAACCAAGGCTTGATGTTATTTTAATTCAGTTTTGGTATTTCAAGGAATCGCTAAACTGTATGGACCTATACATAGGCGGTTGGATATTGACTGTAGGTAATCTTTTACCTCATTTTCGAGCAGTCGTCAGTGCATTCATTTTTAAAAAGATATCACTATCGCAATATAAAATCTTTTTAATAAAGAGAACTTAAAATCGTCCATTTCTATACTAAATATTTACAAATAATTTAAATAAACTTTTGTCAGCATAAATCAGAGATATTAGTATTGAAATAGTATTAATTTAGACGGTATAGTATTAATTATATCTTTACACTGATTTAGAAATCTTGAAAAATTATGCCAATCGTATATTTTTTTGTAAAAGTTTTGTAAAATTCTTGTAATTTTTTGTTTTGTTTAATTTTTATTTAACGTTACAATATTCCCATAATTTTCAGTTTGGTGTTATCGTTGGTTAATGCTATATTTCGTTATAATCATTTATTTTAAAACTAGATTTGTAAATAGAATTTAATAATTGTTCTTTTTTTGATATAAGTTAATTTTTCCCTACTCCAGAATCGGTGTGCTCAGAAGTCTCCGAAAGCACTGGACTACGACGCAGTTCTCGACGACGTACCAGCGTTCTCCACACTCTTCCAATTGTCACTGCACCTGCTAAACGTGGAAGAAGATCTCGAGCTTCCAGTCAATCAGAGGACCCAGTCTTACCTGGTCCGGATTCCAGCATTCCAAATGTTTCCTCTGCTGATGTGACTATTGCTGGATTTGATGATGATTTGGGTGAGATACAGTTTATTTGTCAGATTTGTATTGCTTTATAACTTTCTCTCCTGAATCATCGTTGATCAAGATTTCTTGCATTTTTTAAAATACAATTTTCAGTAATTCAACTAACTTTAATTATTGTGTTGTTTTAATGGTACGAACGTTTGCATTTAAATATTTTTATTCTTTACAATTGTGAATTACTACGTTTGTAATTTTTTTTTTTTACTTTGAATTGGATCAATTCTATTTCATATTTTACTTTCATAAGAAACTAATTTAGATCATTTGTGTTGATAGCCAAGATTGACACTTAAATTAAATTTTTGTTCTGTCATTTTGAAAATATGAAAATATGTCAATTTTCTTCCGATAAGATTTAATGAAATTATTATCAATATATACCGCCCCCTGTTCCATGCTTTTTTAAGGGTTAGTGTGAAACGTTATATTGTTTCAGCAGTTCGCAATATGATTCAATTTAGTCCATAAAGGCAGCATTGTAATATGAAAGTGGTTTTCCTCCAGAATCGGTGTGCTCAGAAGTCTCCGAAAGCACTGGACTACGACGCAGTTCTCGACGACGTACCAGCGTTCTCCACACTCTTCCAATTGTCACTGCACCTGCCAAACGTGGACGCCCTAAAACTTCCTCTGTGTCAGAGGAACCAGAATTACCTAGTGACGAGAGAACGTATGTTTTGATATATCTTTTTATGATTTTAATGTTTCAACCTAAACTTGTGTTTTATTATTTTAGAACTGGACGATCGATTCGAACCCGCTCGGCCAAAAATAACTAACGTTGATCGGCTCATACGTTGTGAATTACAGTATTATACTAGAGAGTAATTATTTTTGGTATATTTAAATGCACTGCATTTTTTACCTAAGTTAGGTTAACTGTTTCGTATGCTTCAATATATTATTTATGTTTCATAAACGGTTTCAGTGTTTTGTCATAACGTTTGTGATAATGTATTTTATCTGCATTTACATGACTCATAGTGCTATTACTTTTTTATAGATACATTCATACGTAAATATTAATATAAGAATTGTAATTATAATAAACCATATTTTGTTAATGAAACGCCTTGATTTTCTATATTTGCTTATTGTTTTACTAATTTTGGACCTCTCATTTCACCAAAATAAGATCTACTAATTTTGATTGGATACTTTTGAAATGATTCTTAAATTGTCAATTTTTGGTGGAATGTTGGATGCGTGCATATATATCAGTCTTTAACCCTTCGTTCAATCCAATTATTTATTCTCTGATGAATTGTTTAAATCCCCTGATTGTCCTTGAAAATTCATAATTAACGTTTGTGCTTGTTATCTATTCCTCGCTTTGCCTTGATTAATTATCTAACCTTAATTGTTTCTTAATTATAAAATGTTATATCGCTTTTACTAAATATGTTTCACTTTGGAATATTAGTTTAATAAAGCGTGGGCTAGCTAATTGAAGTTTTTTCATATGAAATAAATAACCACTGGAACAGCCAATTTTAAGTTTTATTAATATATTTTAATCCTTGTCATTAAATAAAATTAGTTAAAAAGTCAAGCTAGCATTTTCATTAGATTTATTATTTTATACATCTATGAATTCATTCTGATGTAATTTGAAATTTATTTATGATCGTAACTAATTATTATTTAGTTTGCAATAGTATAAGCTCCAACATTTAACTTGATGTTTATGTTTATAGTTATTATTTAATTCTGTTTGGCACAGTTACCCTCCAAAAACTTTTCATTTTTTATTGCTCACAGATTTTAGTGAAAAAATTTTTAGATAAAGCTCCATATTTATCTAAATAGTAAAATATTTGTCCAGCTTCTAGATTAAGTGTTTCTGGATCAGATGGTCGAATTGGTTAAAAGTTGTGTGTATTAGAATAATTAAATATAGTATATTAATATAATAATGACATTGAGGTAGAGAGAGGTATATTAAAATTATTTAAATACCATTTAAATATTATTAATTCGCCGGTTTTCAAAATAAATGAATTTAACGAAATTCAATAACCAGCTATAACTACAATTGGTGCAAATATTTCACAGGACAAACATACTAAAATTAAATATAAAGTTTAGTAATATAAGAATGCCTAATTCTAAATCTTTCGATCATTTCATAACTATTTGACGAATTTCTTACTATAGAGTTGATTATGGATCATAATTGGTCCGTTGCTATTTAAAAAATGTTTAGTCTATATATTATTATTTCGATCAGT